>JBBYHM010352262.1:0-23556 GCA_038381775.1 Adansonia rubrostipa
TCACAACTTAAATTGCTTTCCAACCCAAACTACTCTTAATCCACGCCATTACTAATCAACCCAACCATTTTACAAAGCAGCTCAAGCCCACCCAAAATTTTAAAGGGAAAAAGTTTATTTTTACTTTTGTGCTTTGATCGAGTGATAAAAAAAAAAAAAACCTTCTCAAGCTAACACTATATTTTTTGGAGTTTCATTTGGTTTGTCATAAGGTTAAAATTTTATATTTTTAAGGTAAAAAGTTTATTTTCATCTTTGGGCTTTCGCCATTCTGCTTTTGCCTGTTTGACATTTGTTATTACATCATATCAACATTTTCTAATGATGTTGCTTCTTTTTTATCTAACGGTCAAATCACATGAGGTATAAGTATCAACAAAAAAAGCACATGAAGTTAAGTGTCACATAAGCGAAAATAGAGGGGTGAAAAACTTACCCAATTTTAAAAGCACCACGAGTTAAGATTCTTATCCACCTCTAATTTTTCTAACATTATTTCTGTTAGGGACAAAATATCTGCAAGTGGTTGGCTCCAAATGTTAAGAACTAGTTCCTAAATCGAAAATAAGAATAATAGTTCAATATTGTAAAAAATTGAAAACAAGAGAGAGAATTGGTTCCCAAATGCAACAACCAGTTCCCATACAGAAAAAAGAATATAACATGATTGGCAATGACAAACTAATATTGATTTATTGACGTTGAAGAACAAAAAATAAAACCAAATTGAGTTAAGGTGAAATCTTTAACCTTAAGACAATATTTGCCTACCCTTTAGGTGCTTGACAGTATTCGCAATTCATCTCTAAGCCTTCTAAATCTCATCATCTTCGATAGCACTTATCAATAACAACATAGTGAATCGAGAAGCTATAGAATTCTTTCTCAATGATAAAACTGAAAATAGAATAAAAGTATAAGAAATAGGAAAAAGAAAAAAATAAATGAATAGACTATAAAACTGTTTAAAGACAATTTATAAAATCATATAGAAATAATTTTTGAACAGTTTTAAAATTCAAACAAAAATCATTCGAACAATTTTAAAATTTAAATAGATAATTGCTCGGATAAGACATGTCTTAATCTAACATATTCGTTGGTTGGACTAGGCCTTAATAAGTAAGTTAAAAGGATGGGCTCTAAAAAGATAATGCATACCACATTTAATCTTAGCTCAAGCCTGACTTAACCCAGATCGATTTGGCTCTCGCGTGTATGTGGGTCTAACCAAGCTTGTGTAGGTCTTCACCTTCTACAAACACTTGGGTGCCCTTTGGGACCTAACCCATCTTAAAACTTAACCTATATATACTACATGAATTAACATCTATGTGAGATTGCATATAAGCCATCTTCTTTCTCTTTAAGTGGGCACTTTAAAATCAATTTCTCATTCACTATAGATATCAATTGTACAACATATTTATGCATAGTATCTACATACAACAATCTACATATTGGTGTACGTATTTCGTATATATACATTCAAAAGTCATTGATATCCAACAATCTCCCAATGGATAGAAATTGTCTAATTAAAATGACAAACTAACTCTTAATATGAGAGAGAATAACTAAAAAGAGTTATTGCTTTAAGAGAGGTAGCTTTTGGCCTTGAACCTTACTTAGTGACAACTATAAAATTTATCGGCTAACTAGTGAACATAATGTCTTGAATTATCCAGCATTTTCTTATAAGCCAAGATAACACTTTTTAGACTCGTGCAGGTGATTTCTTATTAAAAGTATCTTGTAATATTCCGCTTGATTTCTTCAAGCTATAAGTATAATTAAAAGTATAGCTCATCCTAACTCATTTGTAGATAGCACTGATTCACCATAAGAATGGGTTAGAGTGCTTAACTTTTTCAATGTTTACTCTAAGTTAGCATAATTCAATTGTCCTTTTGAATCCAGATCTTGGAATCTCCATTCAACTAAGTTGGGTTGCCATTATTACACTTTTAAACTTATAGGCTTAAGTCTTATTCTGCTTGATGATTTATAGAGTTGGTCTCTCATTAAGCCTTTCATAAGTGAATCCGCAATATTATTCCTTTGATTTTATATAATCAATAAAGATAATCTTATTTGAGAGCAACTGTCTCACGATATTGTTTTGACGCTTACCGTTGTAGATTAACTATCATAATGTGTACATATTGACAACATAGATTTTGGCTAACATGGAATATTTTTTAAAAAATATAAAAGCCATTCCATTTTTTCTCTAGATTTATCTAAAGCTATAAATTCAAATTCCATAGTAGATCTAGCCATACATATTTGTTTATAAGATTTCTGAGACACTACAACTCCTCCAATAGTAAAGATAAATTTGCTAGTGGATTTTGAATCTTTAGTATCCAATTTTCATTATTGTACCTTTCAAGCACAATTTGATATATTATATAATGTAATCCATGATTTGAGGTGTATTGCAAATATCTAATTATAATGGCCTTCTATTGACCCTTTCCAAGATTATTTGTAAATCCATGATTATTTGTGTAGTTCATGAGATATATGAGACTATCAATTATTCGTGAATATTTCACTTAAGATATCGCATCATCAATATTTTGTCTTATATGTAAGTTAACATTTACGGGTGTTTTAGCTATATTAGTATCAATTTTATTGAATTTCTAAAGAATCTTATTCACATAATGATCCAAAGTTATTATCAAGCCATCTTGTGTTTTAAAAATTTTAATTCTTAAAACCACATCCATTACACCCATATCTTTTATGTCAAATTTATTGCTCAACCATGCTTTGGTAGCTTTAATGATCTCATTGTCATTGTCTAAAATCA
The DNA here is from genome assembly GCA_038381775.1 of Adansonia rubrostipa. NCBI lineage: Eukaryota > Viridiplantae > Streptophyta > Magnoliopsida > Malvales > Malvaceae > Adansonia > Adansonia rubrostipa. The sequence continues at coordinate 2,822 of JBBYHM010352262.1, forward strand.
ACATGCCATCTACATATAGACAAACAATAACATACCCATTATTTGTATTCTTTATGTATTACACATTTATCGTGTCCATTAATGTGAAAACCATTTTATAGTATTGTATTATCAAATTTTTGATGCCATTGTTTCGAAGATTGTTTTAAATCATATAATGATTTAACAAGTTTATACACCATCTTTTCCTGTCCCAAAGCTTCAAACCCCTAAGGTTGTTCCAAATAGATTTCTTCATCTAAATCTCTATTCAATAAAGCCATTTTAACATCCATTTAGTGTGTTTCAAGATCGTTAAGAGCTGTTATGGCTTTTAAAATAGATGTTATTCTCATGACAGTGAGTATTTATCAAATAATCGAGCTCTTTCTTTTGCTTGTACCCTTTTCTTATAAGCCGAACTTTAAATTATCTGCAGATGGATCCATCTACTTTTATTTTCCTTTTAAATATCTATTTGGATCCTCAAGCTTTATACCCATAAGAAAGATTCACCAATTTCCACGTATGATTTTGCATGATGGATTATATTTCATTGCTAAGGGCTATTTTCCAGAATGGCACTTTTGACGATGACATAGTCTCTTTAAAAGTTTCATTTTCATTTTCTAATAAATATAGAAAATCTGGACCATAAGTAGTTGGTATTTTAATTCATTTACTTTTTCCAGGTTTGACTAGTTCCTTTCCATCCATTTGTGGATCACTACTTAAGGATTTAAGAGTTTTCTTAGCGGTCATATTTTTTTGCATTTTCTTGTATGTAAATATATTTTTAAAGAATGAAGCATCGCTTCATTCAGTTATCATAATGACATGAATATTAAGAATATTAGACTTGTACACAAGAAAATGATAAGCTGCACTATTGTTTGCATATTTGATGAATATGTAATCTATAGTCTTAAGTTCAATACCTAAATCTATTCTTGCTTAATAAAGAACAAAAATATGAGTATGAACCATTTTTTTCAAGGTCATTTATTTCCTAAATGTCATCTTGAGCACCACCTTCCCATGGCCTCGTACCTTGCATACTAAAGAGTTTCCTATAAATAATTGTTCATCATGAACAACATCTTTATACTTGGTGAAACTTTTCTCATATGAATAAACGTGACAATTGGCATTGGTATTAACCCACCAAGTCTTTAGGTTTTCCACCATGTTTACTATTGACATAATAATAGCAAGTTTAATCTGATTATCATCGACTAAGTTGGCTTGAGCTTTTTTCTTCTTGTTCTTGTTCTAACGAAAGTCTCTAACATTGTGCCTGAGTTTGTTACACATAAAACAAGTTCCCTTGAACTTCTTAACACCAACTTTATTATTGCCTTAGGAAGAACTGAAACCAAGATGTTTCCCTTTGTTAGTCTTAGCTTTTGCTTCTATAGTTTGAAGTCCATCTTTTGTTCTAAACTATGATTATCCTCTTCGACTCTTAACTAGATGTTGAAGTCCTTCAAGTTCATCTCCTTTCACTTATGCTTCAGATAGTTTTTAAAATCCTTTAGTCAAGGTGGTAGTTTCTCTATCAAAGCTGCCACCTAAAATGACTTGCTTAGCACCATATTTTTGACAACAATATGATGAAGGATCGATCAAAAGTCTTGGACTTGACTGATCATAGTTTTGGAGTCTCCTACCACTTCTTTCTAAAATCCTAAAGCTTGGCCTATTTTACATATCTTAAAAATTTTATTTTGATCAAGCATGACCATTTGAGCTAATGGGCTTATTTCTTGGAAATCATCGGCAAAATTTTTTTAAATAAATTTTGAAATCTTAAGAAGCATAATGAAGTAATTGAAAAAATGTAGAAAAAATGTTCATATTGAAAACCAACAAAGGGTAGTTTAAGTCACAGGATGACTCCTATGTTGAAATTAAAAGGATAACTTAGGCACAAAAGTTCTTTTTTAAAAATTTCCCTATGGGGCATGTTTCAGTCTAGCATATCTTGAAAAGTTCTAGCATACCAGTTAGATTGATTTTTGAAAAAAAAAATCATAAGATAGTTTCCTTAAGATTATCAATATATTCACTATTTGGGATCTTATTTGAATATCTCTGTGATAACCTTATTTGTTTGCCCATTGCCTTCGAACATGGATCAACCCTTTAGATGAAAAATCCATTCTCTTTATTTCACCTTTTTCCTTTTACTAACTTCAAACCTTCTAAATGACTATGGGAAATGTTTAATGCATCACATTTGTTACTAAGTGGGAATGATGACTAATTATTTGAATGATAAACATAAGGAATTATGTATCGCTGTAATAAGGAAATTGATTAAAGTCGTGATGATAATCCTTACTAAAGAAAACTTATGGGTTATCATCCACAAAAAATGATAGGGCATATGATCAGGCATTACCAACACCGATGATTCTCCATTTAGGTTGATATCCTAGGGCAAGAAAGTGAAAAAAAGATGTGAACCAAGGAAAGACAAAGGCGCAAACACATGAAGCTCTTGAGTTAGAAATATGCATCACAAAAAAGAGTAAAGGCTGTAATGTGTGGACTTGGAAGTTTACAAAGAAGTAGGTTAAGAGAATAAAGTATGGGATTATCTTGCCAAGATTGAAGGCACAAAGTTTTGCTGTAAAAGTTTGAAAACCAGCGAGATAGTTAATTAGAAAAAAAGGAAAAATGATGTTCACTTCTAGACCATCGATGACTAGAGCAAATTTTGATTTGAAAAAAAAAAAAGAAATATCCAAGGATTTTAAGGTCTTTCTTAAGGATACCTTTTCCCTTTAAAAAAAAAAACACTTGTTTTTCAAATCATTATCTTTCTGGGCAATAATTTTTAAATTTCTTCAGAAAAATGAAAAACTGCCCAAAAAAATTATGTTTTCGATTTTTGCCTTTTTCCTAATCTTTAACAATGGCCAAAAAAAGACAGCTATAGACACCTAATTTTATATGGGCCTCCACTAGATCAACCATGCCCAATTTGAAACTTATGCTAAAAATACATCTCCCCCTCATTTTTAGCTAAGTTTTAGTGCTCAAAGGTCTAATTGGAATGTTCAAGTCATCCAAAGACCAAATAGAATAAATGAAATTGGTTAGAAAGCCAAATAAGTCATTTTCATGTAAAGTACATGATCTATCGATACATGACCTTTATGTATCGATATATTGGCCTCCAAAGGTCAAGTTTTCAAAGGTCAATGGTTGGGTATCGATAACTAGCCTTTAAGTATTGATATTGCATGAATTTTATGAAGTTTCCAGTTTTTGGGTAACAAATGTTTTGATACTTCATGTATAAGTATCGATACATTAACATGATGTATCGTTACTTTATGCATAAGTTTGATACATCATGGCCAAAATGTGTTTTAAGGGGTTGGACACTTAGTTTTTGATAATGTTTTGCATTTTTGATCATTCTGGATTACCTAGGACCACTTCATAATCATACAAAAGATACTTTACTAACATTTTTACACCAAAATAAAAGGGATTATTAGCTTTTAAAAATATAATTTGGTTAAAACCATTGGAGCTTAATTTGGCTTTTTTAAGTAAAGTGTTCTTCATTCATGTTTAAGGGCTAATGGACTTGTAATATGATTATTTCCTAATTAAAAGAACCTAGATTGGTTGCAATGTAATGTGATGCTATTTTGAGTTTGAGTTAAAAGTTATTTCGTGCATGGATAAGCTATATGCCCATTTTAAAGAAATAGTGTTCATTGGGGCATACATATTACTTTTTTACCATAACCAGCTGAGTCTATGCTCAATTTAGAATGTTTCAACTTTTTAATAAGAACACCTAGGGGCCTAGATAGTTTTTTTGCAAACAAGATTGCAGAAATGTCAAATGGAGAAAATACATGCATAAGGATAAGAGTGGATTAGCCAAAAATAGTTTTTGGCCCTTTGAGGCACCCAAAATAGAGGAGGAAGGTTGGTTCTTAGCAAAAAAAAATGAATAAAAAAAAGTAAAAAAGAGAGAAAAATGAAAACAGAAAAAAAAGAAAGAAAAAAGAAAGATCATCTAAGTTTGTTTGAGGTTGTTTCCTTACTTAGTTTCATCTCTTGTTTAGCGTATTTCTATTCTTATGTGAGCTTGAAGATCCTAAGCCATGCTTAGGTAATGGTTTGTGCCAAGGTGTAATAACCATGTTTGTGGCCAAATCTTGAACAATGATCCCAAATTGTTTTATTTTGATTTTCTTTATCTGAGCTTAAAGATCTTAAGCCATGCTTAGGTAATGGTTTGTGCCAAGGTGTAATAACCATGTTTGTGGCCAAATCTTGAGCAATTATCCCAAATTGTTTTATTTTGATTTTCTTTGATAATTTTTTTTAAAGTTTTATGGAAAATCATTTTTCTATCAAAAGCCTTGCTTTTGAACATTTTGGACTAAATTTGCTTAATTTTTTGTGGTTTTCGTTAAAAGTTTCCTTTATTCTAACATTGGTCTATTCCTTCATATGTTATCTTTCACACTATACATGTTGCCAACATTTCATGATATTTTATTGTCATATCTTCATAAGTTATATGTCTATACCATTTCCATGAAAAGATTGTGATGATAATAACATTTATATGCATCAACGGATTCACGCTAGTTTAAGTTAGCGGACACATCTTTGTGCATAAAAGTCATGCATGATGTTATTGTCATTTGTTTTTTAAAGAAAAATATTCTAAGGTGTATTTTAGAAGTTGGTTAACCATAGAGGTCATTTTGCAACTTTCCTAAAATGTTTCCATGTATACTAAGGACCATTTAGCAATTTCCATATTTGTTAATGCCATTTAAAGAATTTTATATAATCTAAGGTCATTTTAGAAACTTTCATCATCTTAGGACCATGTGGGTATTTTCACATAAATTTATGGTCATGAGGGTTATTTTAATAAGTTCATGAGAAAATCGAGTTTTAGGGTCATATGGGAACTTTCATGTCAATGTATATCTATTAAAGTCATTTACATAAAGGTTAATGGGCAAATTTACCACCATACTATACGTGAATATTGAAATTTACCATTATACTTATTTTGTTTGATATTTGCAATTGTACTTTTGAGATTAGGGAAAAATTTGCCATTATACTATTATTTGATTGAATTTTACCACAAAACTTTAATCTTTGATTGAATTTTGCCACTAAAATTTAGTTTTTAAGGATATGAAGTAAAATTAACTTTTAAAAATTAAAATGATTAACATAGAATCTTTATTTTATAAAAAGCTAAAGCTAATTTTTTATTTTCTTTTATTAATTAATAAATTAAACCCTAATTATTAAAATAAAATATTTAAAGAAATTTTTTGTTAAATTTTGTCTTAAAATTATACAAGATCAAAGTTAAGTGATAAAATTCAATTAAATATAAAAATTTAGTGGTAAAATTCAATCAAACAAAAGTAGAATGGCAGAATTTCATATTTAATTAAATTATAGTAATAGATTTGCACTTAATCCAAAAGTATAATGGCAAATACAAATTAAAATAATGTAGAATGGTAAATTTTGATATGCATTTATCGTATAGTGGCAAATTAACTCATTAATCCTCTAGGTAATAGTACCTTAAAATTGAGTCTTTATGGTCATGTGGGAATTTTCAAGTCAATACATGTCCATTAGGGTCATTTATGTAATTATACCTTAAAACTGAGTCTCTAAAGTCATGTGAAAACTTTCATGTTAATACATGTCTTTTAGTGCCATTAAGGTAATAGTACCTTAAAGCCGAGTCTCTAGGGTTATGTGGAAACTTTTATCTCAATATATGTCCATTAAGGTCATTTAGATAGTAGTACCACAAAACCTAGCATTTAGGGTTATATGAGAATTTTCATGTCAATACATGTCCATTATGGTCATTTGGGTAATAGTATGTCAAAACGCAATCTCTAAGGCCATGTGGGAAGTTTCTTATCATTGCATGTCCATAAGTCAATACATATCCATTAAGATTACTTAGGTAATATTATATTAATCGAGTCTATAGGATCATGTCAACACTTTTATATCGATGCATGTCTTTTAGAGTTAATTATGTGATATCATACTAAAAAAATGGAGCATATATTTTGGTTAATTGTAATACAAGTTTTAATAAAGTTTGAGGCAATATCTTTAAATTAAAATGATCCATATATGTCTTCCAATATATGAAAGGTTTTTCTTTAATTATTTTGAACAATGGAATACCTTTTTTAAATGAATAAATCAAAATTTTTTAATGCTTCAAGAAATAACACTTTGGCATTCTTCTAGGTTTTCCAGAAGGATGCAAAAAATATTTTCAAAGTTAATTGAAACCCGATTTTCTAAAGGGATGCAAAAAATATTTGGAATTGGAATAGTAATATTAATTCCAAATAGGTCCAAAATATAATAATTATAACTAAATATTGAAAAATTAAAACCAATTTTAATCGAGAATTACTATAACACACAGTTAATAAGTACTGATTTATATGCCTCACAGAGGGGACACCTATCACTCTACACGTAATCGACTCTCGAACCTTTTTTATGTGATCTCTGGTTACGTAGATCTCAGAGTTTATTTTTGAGGATTCCATAACCTTTAAAAGATGAACTTTGTTAGGTGACTAATTTCACCTAGCCAAAATAGATTGGTAGTGACTCCAAGTCAATTGGCTATTTCATGATGGCAATTTAGGGTTAAGTTTGATGAGCAATTCGTTCCAATAATTAAGTCTTGTCCCACTAAAAAACAAAGAAAGAGAAATTTATTCATCTAAGTTCGATGTGTTAGATTCATATTTAGCATGTTACGACAATGTGAATTAAAACATAAGATGCATTACAAGCCCGTGTAATGCATGGGTATCATACTATTATATATTATATAGAATTGTTCATAAGAATGAGAGTAGATCAAATCATATCAAGTTATATTTAGATTGTAAAAAATATTACTTACCTAAGATCTAACTTGGTTTTTTGAACCTAAAAAACTTTTTTATTATTTAAATTGTGTTTAATTTTAAAATATATTTTTAGATTAATATTTATATGTCTTTAAAATTAAATTTAAATAAAAATAAAATTTATTTATTACTCAACTCACTAAAATTTAAGATATTTTATCTTAAACTTAATCTAATTTAAATTGTCGATCGATCTTTGAACAAATTTATATCGTATTAATGGATTGGGGATGACATAATTATATAAGTTTATATTTGATACACTGATAATATATAAATCTATACACTAAAAATTTTTTAAAAACAACATGGGATCGCATAATTATATAGGAATGGCATAATCTATACAATATCAGTGATCCAAATTATGCCACATCGTTAAAAGTTTTTAAAAATACACATGACTTTTATTTTAACAAAGTGATATTGACTGATTCATTGATAATATATATTTAGATACTATCAATGTATCAAATTCAAATCCTAATTATATATAGATCATTTTCCCCTAAAAGATTTTGGGAGAATTCCAAAAAATTCACATGGACAAATAATAAAGGAAGAAAAGGTGAATGTAAATAAGTGTTAAAGAAAGGAAATACCAATTTTTGAAAATACTAATAAAGAAATAAAAATCACCAAGATACCCTTAATGAAAATAGACTTTCCATTTTCCTTTTTTCTTCTCCATTGAGCTTATGTTCTGCATTTAAGTTTTCAAAACAAAGAAGAAAGCTGGAGGAAGAAAGGTTGCCTGTGAAGTCCCTATTGACTTTGAATTGGGGCTGCCAGCGGAGTCCAGAGGTGAAATGAAGCTTTGGCTCTGAAATAGTCTACGATCTATGAATGTCACCTTAATTCCATCCCTTAATTTCCTTTCTCTTTACATTACTCCATTTCTTCATTAATGTAGAGGCTACACTTACCAAACATTAATCGAAAAAAGCTATAGGCCAAGAATATAAATGAATGTTGTTATTACTTTAGTTTGTAGCATTACATTTTTAGTTATAATTGATTGATTAGATAATTAGGATTTAGCGAGAATTTAATTTATATATGAAGGTTGTAATTTTTTAAGATAGTTTATTATGGAGAATCTAGAGAGAATTAGTGAGATTTATAATTGAAAATTGATTTATGGTAATGGAATTTATTATGTAAAAGCATAATGGTAAAATCTTATACATTTGTGAATCATACATTGGGAAATCTGTCTAATTTTGTTGGTAAAAAGCAAAATCAGTTAGACTCATGCATACACAAAGATTCAAAGACAGATTTAGTAGTAGTACATTATGTAAATAATGCTTCTATACTAAGAAAATGATTCAGAAATGAAATTTACTAAACTGATTTGTTTAAAATGTAAAGATTGTGGCCAACATATGTTATCATATAAAAATTAATATTATTTTGATGAATTGAAGGTCGTTATTTTATTCGTTATTGGGATATGTATAGTAAGACCCTATTCTATGTACTAACATAAAGTTTGATTATTAACATACCAATCTATATGTAAAGTGATCATATCATTTTTTGCTTTTTGATGCAGAACATTTGGGGTTACATTTGCAATGATTTTAATCATCTTAGCTATATAAAACTTTTAGATATAAGTGTTGAAGTATTTTGTTGGTACAATTAGATTAATAAAGCAGACATTTTAGGATCTGTAAGTCATATTCGTGCAAGGTTTATTATCATAGTTTATGGGTTTTAGGGTTCTATTATGAATGTATTTATTATAGTTTAATGGTTGCAGTTGAAATAAGCATGTTTGATGACTCCAAAAGCAGGTGGTTGTTGAACACCTTCTGACAAATTGTTAATCTCTTTATAGGTAACTACTCTTTTAACTTCCATGATCATATGGTTATTCAATTATCGTGAAATGTAGATTCATTTATGCTCATATGTACTTCTTAAGTGATTGTCATATCATCGTTTCAAATAATGTGCACATTTAAAATTTGACATTTTTATACGATTTAGGGTGATATAGTTTAAAGTTCATTAGGTTATTGTCAATTGTATATTTTGTTATAGTCATGTATACATTTAGTTATGATTATCTATGCATCTTGTTACAGTCATATTTACATTTCATTACAGTCATTTGTATATTCTGTTATAGGCATAAAAATATGAGTTTGGATGCTTACTACATGAATCTTAGGCTCTAGTACATTCCATTATGCTATTAGGTTTATTCACTTATGGTCAAATTTAGATTATCAATTGTTATGCTCATATATACATCTGGCGTGATTGTTATATCATTGATCCCACAAATATGTATGATTAGTGTTTGACATTTTCATATGGGTTAGGGTCATATTATTTATTATGCACATCCTCTTATGGTCATCTGTACATTCAAGTTTTAATGTTTCATACGTGCATTTAACATGTAAGTACATTCCGTTATGCTGATAATGAAATTCAATTATGGGTAAATGTATTTTAACTTATTACCATATATACATCATACATGATTATCATATATGAGATCTAAGTAATGTGCACAATTGTTATTTGACACTTCCATATGAGCAAGGGTTATATAGTTTAAGGTACATTCAGTTGCTGTAATCCATACATTCATTTACTATCATTTGTACGTTTACTTGTAGTCATTTGTATAATTAGTTATAGACATCCACACATTTAGTTATGTTGGCCCATACATTCATTTATCATCATCTATACATTTACTAGCAGTATATACATTTGAGTTTTATATTTCCTACACATGTCTAATGCATAAATAAAGTCCGTTACGCTCATAGGGATATTTAATTATTGTAAAATGTGCATTAACTTATTACCATATGTACATCTTACTTAATTGTCATATCTGAGGTCCAAGTAATTTGCACAATTACTTTTTGACATTTTCATGCGATTAAGGGTCATATAGTTTAGGATATATTCGATTTTTGTGATTCGTACATTCATATATTGTCTTTACTTATAGTCAATCATACATATAGCTATAGTCATTTATACATTCAGTTATGATGGTCAGTGCGTTTATTTATCAGCATAAGTACATTATAGGTATATATAATTAAGTTTTAATGTTTCCAACACACATATAATGCGTTAGAACATTCTGTTATTGGCATAGGGAAATTAAATTATGGTCAAATGTAATTAACTTATTAGTTGTTGTACATCTTACATGATTGTCATATATGATTTTCAACCAATGTGCACAATTGTTCTATGATATTTTCATATGATTCATGGCCCATACATTTTCATTTTCTAGTCATTTGTATATTTAATTATAGTCATTCATACATTTAGTTATACTCATCCATACAGTCGGTATGGTGATCCATACATTCATTTATCATCATATGTACATTATATTATGGGTACCAATGCTTGACTTTTGATGTTTCCTATATGCATCTAATGCATAAGTGTATTCCATTATGCTTATACCACCAGATATATGTTATGGTCAAATGTAAACTAACTTATTAGCATTTGTATAGCTTATGTGATTATCATATTTGATGTCTAACTAATGTACACAATTGCCCTCTGACATTTTAATATGGTTCATGGCCATACAGTTTAGCGTAAATTCGATTTTAGGATCTTGTACATTCATTTTCGATCATCTGTACATTTAGTTATAGTCTTTCATGCATTTAGTCATATTCATCCGTACATTTACTTATAGTGATTCATACGTTCATTTATCATCATATATACATTTACTTATCGGTACTAACATTTGAGTTTTAATATTTTTTACATGCATCTAACGTGTAAGAGCATTCTATTATGGTTAAATGTACATTAACCTATTAGCATGTGTTCATCTAATGTGATCGTCATATCTGATGTCCAACTAATTTGTATAATTGCTTTTTGATATTTTTATATGGTTCATGGCCATATGATTTAGCGTAGATTTGTTTTTAGGTTTTTGTACACTTATTTCTCATCATTTATACATTTAGTTATAGTCAATTGTATATTTAGTTATATTGGTCGGTACGTTCAGTTATGTTGAGTCGTACATTCATTTATTGTCACCTATACATCAAGGGATGGGTAACACCTTTTGACTTTTAATGTTTCCTACATAAATCTAACGCGCAAGCATATTCCGTTACATGCATACCAAGTAGCGTGTGTTACGTCAAATGTACATCAACTTATTAGCATGTGTACATCAACTTATTAACATATATACATCTTATGCGATTGTCATATCTGATGTCCAACTAATATGCACAATTGCTCTCTAAAATTTTTACACAGTTCATGGCTATACAGTTTAGTTTAGATTTGGCTTACGGTCATGTACATTCATTTTCGGTCATCTATACATATAGCTATTGTTTTTTGTACATTTAGTTATACTTATCTGTACATTCAATTATTGTGATCTATACATTCATTTATCATCATATGTACATTTACTTATGAGTACCAATATTTAAGTTTTAATGTTTTCTACATGTATCTAATGCATAAGCATATTCTATTATGGTTGAATGTACATTAACTTATTAGCATATGTACATCTTATATGATTGTCATATCTAATGTCCAGCTATTGTGCACAATTGCTCTCTGACATTTTCACATGGTTCATGGCCTTGTGGTTTAGCATAAATTTAGTTTTAGGTTCCCATACACTCATTTCTCATTTTTTAAATATTTAGTTATAGTCAATTGTACATCTAGCTGTATTGGTTCATCCATCTAGTTATAATGAATCGTACATTCATTTATTGTTACCTGTAGATCAAGGCATGGGTATCAAGTTTTGACTTTTAATGTTTCCTATACAAATCTAACTTGTAAGCGCATTTCATTATGTGCATACTACCTAATGTGTGTTATGATCAAATGTATATTAACTTATTAGCTGCTGTGCATCTTACGTGATTGTCATATATGATGTTTAACCAATGTGCACAATTGCTCTCTAACATTGTCATAAAGTTCATGGCCATTAGTGTAGATTCGATTTTAGGGTCTTGTATATTTATTTCTGCTCATCTGTATATTTAGCTATAGTTATTTGTACATTTAATTATACTTATCCATATATTTAGTTATGGTGAGTTGTACATACATATATTGTAACCTGTACATCAAGGCATGGTTACCAACTTTTGACTTTTAATTTTTACTACACATATCTAACGCTAAGCACATTATGCTATATACATAGTGGAATTTACCTTAAACTGAATGTCAGATGTTTAGGGGCTTCAATGATTTTATGTTGTTTTTTGCATAACGAATTTCCCTATTTTCTCATAAAGGTTGATTATATATAATCCAAGCTGGTTGAGGGCATCAAGAACGTGCATAAGAGCCATAAATCAGGTTCTTCACCTATATTACCCAGTGCCTTAATCATGGGTGAGCACTTTCTCCATCAATTACTATTTTTCCCTTTAACCATCAGTATCTATTGGGGAAAAATACGAGTAAAAAGGTCTGAGTAGTTGTTGTTTTGTTTGTCTTTTGTCATGCTCAAGTTGAAATTCCATGCTTCAACACAGCCTCGAATAGCTACAGTAAAACATATGAATTTTGAAGATATATTTCTTTATCTATTTATTGTTCTGTTTCATTCAATACGTCATTATTCTTTATGATTCGTAGAGCTGCTATTCTTTAACATTTCATATGAATATTGAAAATGACTATGAAAATTTTTTGCTAGTACAATCTATGTACATTTCATTCAATGCTTTGCTATTTCATCATTCGTATAACTACTATTTATCTAATAGGATTTCATGCAATAATAGATGTGGATTGTTTATTACTAGCCACATCTTATGTGCATAGTTCTAGATAAAATAAACATATACAGGCATACAAAAACTACAACTATATATGGACATACATTGGATTGTATTAGCAAATAATATAGCCTCCCCATACAAACTTTCTTATGGCCATACCTGTAACTATCTGATTTGTTTTATGGCAATATGGATATCTACCACATTCAGATACTATCTAATGTGCAAGAAATTTCAAAATATTACTTTCAATACAATGGCAACCTAAGGTCTGCAACCTTCAAGCTGCATATGAAAGTGACAACCAACATGAATGATTTACTATGCATGTAATACCTAGATGTCGTTGAAATAATTATACTTATAGCATCAAATTTATTCATCTAGTGGTAAGACTTACTTAGATATTACATGGATTTGGGAATCTACATGAAGCATGGTTGCGGCCAATTGCTTACATTTTGAACATTGTATGGGACATTTGTTAATGAATTGAGATTCAATTCGCGTCGCTTTTAGCCTTCTGGTGGCCTCTTTGTCAGAGGCGGCTTTAAGGATAAATAACCTTCATTTTTATCCAATGGAGGCATATGTGGCGGGTTATGAGTTTTAACAAGAGCCACGATCACTGCATAAATCCACTCTTGTGTAATTGATTTATAACAATCCTCAATAAATGCATATATATATATATATCTCCTTGTCTTGTGTCGACAATGGCACATACATGCGCACAAAGTAGTCTATTCATTTGCCAAGCTAAGCAAGTTTATTCTCAACTAGCCAAGTTGACGGCAATGTCTTTCCTTCTTTGACTGACCTTAGCCTTGAAATTGATGTAGGGAGAACTAGTAAAGTATTTGTCTCTACTTATATTCCCCTATAATTTTATATCCATATTCTACCACACTTTGTCCTTCTAATTCCTTATGTCAGATTTTGATTTATAAATTTTTTGCACCAACTTTTCCCTATGCTCTTTGATGAGGGTAATTATGCCTCCTTTCTTCAATTAACCATGTCCAATAAGTAAACCACCTGGTCCTTCACACTTTTGCTGCCTGCCATCACTTTGTTAACTTCAGAACTAAGGTTTTCCTTAATATGTCGATAACAGAATACGTAGGAGGCCGTACCATATATATCACTTACGATAATTATGATATTTTAGTGTCTATTGGCTATTATGGTAACAGATACATCTTTGGTAACATTGGACTTCAGATTCCCTAAAAACCACATCTAATAGTCCAAACCTTCAAAGCTGACTATTGTAAATGCCAAAGGGAAAAGCTGATTATTTGCATCAATAGATGTAATTGACAATAAGGTGTCTTTATAAGGTCCACTCAAGTGGCAGCCGTCAATAAAAACCAACCTTCAGCAGCCATTCAAAAAACTGAAAATGCTGCATCTTTATGCTATAAGCAATTGCTTAAGATGCCTTTCCATATTGAATGTGCATATGGCTATGCTTTGAAGGTTTGTATCTTGAATTTGTTCACACATCCACGATACTATTTTCCATGAGTCCTAGGCCTTCCATGCAACATTTTCATGGATTTCCCTTTGCATAATCAAGCTTGTTTGTATGTCATTTGAATTCATAGTCAGCTTCAAAAGCTGTCCAAATTTGATATGGAGTAGTGTCCGGATGAAAATTCAATTTTTCTATTACGATGGCAGTAGCAAACTTAGAGCTAGCTGTTTATTTGCATAAATAGAGCTAGTTGACAACAAGGTGCCTTTGTAAGGTCCACTTAAGTTACAGTCGTCAATAGAAACCAACCTTCAGCTGCCATTTAAAAAATTGACAATGTCGCATTCATATGCTATAAATAATTGCTTAAAATGCCTTTTCGTATTGAATGTGCATATGGCTACGCTTTAAGGGCCTGTATCTTGAATTTGTTCACACATCCATAATACCAATCTGTGTGAATCTTGGGCCTTTTTATACAACATCTTCATGGATTGCTCTTTGCAAGCAAGCTTGTTTGTATGTCTTTAAATTCTATAGATGGCCTCAAACACTATCTGAATTTGATATGAAGTAGTGTTCAGTTGCAAATATAATTTCTCTGCTATGATGGCAGTAACAAACTTAAACTTCAGATTGGGTTTTCCATTAATCGCATCTTAAGCATTTTGGTTGTGTTGATCTATAAAGGTATCAATGACCATAAATTATGTTGCTCTTATCCTATACATTGTTAAATGCTAAGGGTATCCCTCCAGCTATGTCAGCAATAGATATACCTATGTCTGAAACAGGAAAACTTTTTTCTCTCACCTAGAGGGTGGCTAGGGCAAGCACCACGCCTGGTATGGGAAGCGTATGCTGCCCACCTTCAAGGCAGATAGGGCACACCCTGACCACCCCGAGGGTAGTTTTGGCCTTATTAATTTGATCAAGTGTACCCTATAGCAGTGGAAAGATCGAGGTTTGTCTCATACAAGGTCACCTTTTTGGTTTTTTCTGTAAGTTATGGCTTGTAATACTCTGTGCCATTTTTGATATCCAAGCTATCAAGCGTAAGGGATTGGGGTTTGTTAGGTACAATTATGTTGACTACCATGGCTGCCAAGGTAAAGTTATCATTATTTTGACTCGACTGGTTTTTTCTAGCTAGCTCAATAGAGAGTAAGTGGCATTGACGAGCGATTGTCTGATTGACTGTATATATGCTAACCTTGTTGGCATAAAGAACTTGACAAAAAGGTTATATAGTACATCACTATTAACCGTCTTTATCACCAGCCTGCCTAGAATGATATTATAGGTGGAAGGGTGATTTACCGCAAGAATATCATTTGCTCACCATCTCCAATGGTGATGGGTAGTGTGATAGTTTCTTTGACTGGTATTGGTTAATTAGCAAACCCATATATTAGCTGAGAGGGGGTTAAGTCTTTCTCCTTGAATCTCATTTGAAGAAAGGCATTCCATTGTAGAATTTTAACAACTTTGCCATTGTTTATCATAATTCGGTTGACATGATAGTTGTCCACTGTGGCAGATATGACTATAGGATCATTGCTATTGTCTGGTATTAACTTGGCATCTTCTTTCATGAAAGTTGCTCATCGTCATCTTGTTTCATTTTTTTTGGGGTTATATTAATAGCTATAATGCTGCATAGGTGAAACATTTGCTTGGATTTGCTTTTAGCCCAATCTTCAGTGGCATCCATAATGACATTGAGAATGCCAATAATTAGGTGTTTTATTGCCATTCTATCTTAGTTTCATTTAAACGATCGATCTGATTTAGGTCTATTGAGTTTTTCTTCACAAACTGCTTGATCTCACCATTTTCTGATCAGTAATTCTATTGCATTTTTAAGGCTAATGCAATCTTCTGTGATATGGCCAATATCATCATGGAAATCACAATGCTTGTTGGGATCTCTTCTGCGTTGTTCACCTTTCATTGGTGGAGATACTTCTATCAGGCCATTCCTTATGATGGTGTTGAGGATTTGGGCTCTACTAATGTTAAAAGGGGTATATGAGTCGTATTTGGCATAAGAAAGAGTCTATTCTCATTTTTTTCCTCTATTGACAGCCATATTAGGTCTGGTTGGATTTGTTATCCCTTTTGCTGTCTTAGGCCGAACTGTTATTCCTTCTGGCAGGTCTATTATGGCAATATAGCAATCGCCTTTCTATTTCCTGTTTTGCTTTTCTGTTTCCTATTGGCGATCTCAATTTCTTCAACTTCAGTATATATATATATATATATATATATAGGCTTTCTCATAAATTTGGTACAGCTTTGTTGGTTGGGCATTAGTGAGTGTATGCTTTAAATACTTATGGCACACTCCCAAGATGAATGCCTGGATTATCCACTCATCATTTAAATCGTGAACTTGCAGGGTTGCCATGTTGAAACACTTTATATGCTTATGTATTGTTTCTTTTGGGTTTTGTTTGATGGCCATGAGGCTGGCGGAGGTTCTAGTCGCCATTCTGCAACTTTTAAAATGGGCAAAGAAATTTTTGCCATTGCACTGCATTTGGGACATCCCTAAGGTTATGGAACACTCAAAAAATGGTTTTGATGGTCTGCTAGGTCCACTGTCCTATCTTAGGTGTCAAAGGATAGCTTGGTCAATCTAGGAACTGGAACTTGTCAAATGGTCAAAGACAAAAGGTTATGCTCATTCTCGAGCCACTCATAGTTATCTTTTTGAAGATGTTTGAGACTCAAGATCTCTTGTTTTAGCATTGTAACCTATTCTACAAGATCCATGTTTAGGTGACTATTTATCTCATTTATACATCGGGGCTGTTATGTTTGTTGAGCCAATATCAAACAGGAGTTTTCCTGTTGAGTTTGGTTTTCAAGTTAAGCCGGCTGGTTCAGACGATCAACTGGTTGTGGGCTTGGGTGATCGATTATGCTAGGTTAAGCGATCAACCCAAGAGTGCACCAGTTTGGCAAATTGCTACTAAGTTGTTGTATTGCGGCTAGCTAGTTTTTTATTGCTTTGAACTAGGCTTGATACTGACCATGATAGTCAAATGGTACTGTAGAAGGTATGCGGATTAGTGGAAACATAGAATATGGTGGTACTAGGGGTGTGCGCATATAAGGGGTTAAATGGGCTTGTAGGGCTAAAAGGTGGTTGCATGGCAATGGTATTGGAGGATATCAAATGGACATCATTTAGATTTGTGTCTGCAATCATTACTAAGGATTGCTGGGTTGTTCAGCCATAGTGGTTGGGTATTTGGTACTTCTTGGGACAACTGGTTATAATGGGAAGGATTGGTTCTTGTTAGTAAGAACATGCCCATTAGGTTTTGGTAGTAACTGAAAGATGGCTGTGGTGGTCATGAGCTCATAGGCATCAGGGTTTGAAAGTATAGAGGGAGATATCTACGGAAGAGGAGTGAAAGCTTCAAGTAGTGCAAAGGTGGGTATTGGGCTGGAAATGGTGATAAAAGGGCTAGCGGAATGGTGGTTTTTCGTATCTAGTAAGGAAAATGTTGATGCGATGGTATTTTCGATTGGTTAACCATGTTTTTTATGTTTGTTTCCCATGGATGAGACCAATTATTGATGGTCTTCTTTCTTAAGGCTGAAAGGGTCCGAAATGTCTAGCTAGAATAAAGCTTGGAATATAGAAAAGAGGTCAGAGGAGGCTAGAGTTAGCACTCTGGGGCACTTACTGATGTCTAAATCAGCCTAAAAGCTTCATAGAGAGGAAATGAAAAAATAAAAAAGAAAATAAATAAGAAGAATGAGAGTTTGGATGCTTTTTACTTGACAGCTTTTTAGCTTTTTTTATAGTTAAACTTCTGACATTTTCTTTGATTTTGTCTAACTGTCACTGTCATAAAGTTACTAGTTGTCAGACTAGTAGTCCTTCAACTATATTTACCAAGATATATTGGTGGCTAGTTCCAGACAAGAAGAGCAAGATCTAGGATGTGTTGCTCAAAGATGTCTAATTCGGGATATTCTTTCAAAGAAGTTCATCGGGAGAGTGTGTTATGTTCGGAGTGCGCCTTGGGCGATCGAAGATTTTAGCGGTTACCTGAACATGCCGTTAGAGTTTGACTGCTACTAGAGCAAATAGACGAGGTCATTCGGGTCACCTGCTCATTTAAGGTATAACAATAATTAAAATAATAAAAATATTTTATAGTAATATTTTTAATATATTATAAAATTAAAATTAAATAAAATAACTATTTAACAATAGAATTAATATTGTTACGGTCCACATCAAGTAGAGCTTCAGGTTGAAAAATGTTATTCAAATCCCCGGCGTGGACAAATCTACTCCTTACGTTTATTCCCACACAATTTTCTACACCTTTAATATTGTTATATAAATGGTCCAGCGTGTAAATTTTGTAATGAATCCATGACCTTGTGAAGTTTCATTTTCAGATTAATTCGACAGAGAAAACTCAATTTTTAGTAAACAAAAAAAATTAAATTTATCTGAAATTCATCAATTTTATCATATAAATAAAATAAGAATTTTGACAAAATTAGTCATAGCCTCAGGTATCACGTGACGAATTTCATCCAAATTCTAACATACTATTAGAAGAAACAAATTTAAAAAGTGACAGATTAAAAAAAAAGAAATACATTCTTCCCATTAACCTGTAACGACAAGGTGAGTAGACCTGAAGAATTCATGTTTGCAACCTGAAAGGCAGCAATCCAACCCTTACTAAGGTATAAACACAATGAAACCGCCAATCTAAGAGTGGGGGCACAACTGACAAGCAAGTTCATTGTTGGGTTTGAACACTGTTCTTTGTCGGCGGGTTGTCGCATTCATTACCAATCGTTTTCTTTTTTCACCTTGACTGTTGTACTGTGGAATAGTTAATTATTTAATCAGATACGGAGCCGGAAGGGGTTGTTTGTTTATTTGCGAGGAAAGTGGGGTTGGGTGAGTGAGACTGTTGGGAAGGAGCAGTCAACTTTCTCGGTGGTTTCTGTTATTTAGTGACTGATAGTGATGCATGACACTCTGACAAAGTCATCACAATGTATCCCCTTGTCTTTTCTTTCATTGTTCAATTTTATTTTTGGATACATTCAGGTAAAGGCAAAGAACTTAATTTTTTTTTTTTTGCTAATTAGTGCATTTAAGAGACTCTTAAAATCAGTATGTTATTGACAATAATAATATTGTATATGTTAAATTTAATAGATGATAATTTTATTCATTATTTTAATATATTAGTTTTAAACTCGTGTTTTGCATGGACATATAATTTAATAAAAACATTTATAGTCAGTTTGGATCAATGGAATAGGCATTTCAATACGGGTCAATTTGATGTGCTATAATGACACGACTATTTAGTTTGTGAGATGCCTAGTTCGTAAATAGCCGATCTTAATCTTATTCCACAAAGTCTCAAAATAGTCATTTAGAACCTCCTTTACTAAATAGCTATTCTGATCTTGGTAGGAATAAAAAATTACTCTTAGAGATCCAAATATCCTTTGTTCTCATAATATTCCATTCAACTGAACCAAACTATTCCTATAGTTATTCTATTTTCTTCTAGCTCTATTCCATACCGACAGAATAGCAATTCTATTACAACTCTAGTTTATTTCAGTAAACCAATCGTACCGTTAGTTTATAAAATATGAGAAAAAAATTGCATACTGTAATTTACTAATATTTAACAGATTCTTTTCATACTTTTATTAGGTACTTAGTATTAACTAATTTTATAATATTTTGAAAATCTTGGTTCTTTAAACTATTTAAATTTATAAAGATATGTAATTCAAGAAATGATATAATTAAACTCTCAAAATGAAAAATAATGTAGCAAAATCAAATAAATTTTATTTAAAATATTTGGAGTAAGATATTTAAATATTGATAAAATATTTAGAAAAAGGTAAATTTATTTAAAATATTTGGAGAAAGATATTTAAACATTGATAAAATATTTAGAGAAAGGTAAAACATCAATATGTTAAATGGAAAAAATAATAGAAAGAAAATGATTTCAATGTAAACATTGAAAAATAAAATTAATTTACGAACTTGAATTTATATAATTTTTTTCTATAAAACATACTCGAAATAATCAATCACTATATTTATAAGATCAAAGGTATCTATTTATCTCTCTGTTTACTCCATTCTTGGTATTGTTTTTGGGTATATCTCTTTAATGATCCTTTAATGTTTGCGAAATTAACCTATCCTTTCTTGCATACAAAAGATTTTTTTGGTCAAACTATCATTATATTCTTGTCCATTGTTTTGACTATGCTCTCCATTTTTTATTTTTTTTATTTTTTACTTATACAACAATTATATCAATTGTTTCAATTTAATTGTTTTTGCTCTCTTTTACAATATTTTGTTTTCTTATCATTTTTTAATTTAAATTTGCATATACCTTCACATTTCACAAAGGATTTTGTTTGCATGTTTATACAAAATTTAATTATCAAAACTTGTATTTATTATTATTG
>JBBYHM010352273.1:0-23555 GCA_038381775.1 Adansonia rubrostipa
AGATATGTTTGTTAAGCCTATTTTGAGGAGCATTTTCTCATTTGAAAATTTTAAAGTTTGACTTGTTTATAGGAGTTTTGCATTTTGATATTTATAATATTTATATTTCATTAGAAGGAATAATGTTTTACTTGTCCTAGTTGATTTAATCTAATTATGGGTGTCTACATCTTTGCGCGGTTCCCATTTAAAAATAAAAAAGGAACAAAAAGGGGCAACTGTAGACACCCAAGTTTGTTTAAGGCATTTGAATTGTTGGTTTTGGGCTATTTTGCACCTTAAACCTAATTATTATCCAAAGCCCTAGTCTGGGTCAAGCCCTTTTTATAGTTTTATTATTTCTTTTCTTAAATCTTTGATTTTGCTTTTTTTCTTAATATTTATTTTGAATAAAACCAAAAAAAAAGAAAAATAAAAAGATAAGATAAAATGACTTTGAGTCTTAATCAAGTATCAATATCTTGTTACTATCTCAAATTTTAATTTTTCTTAAAGATTTTTTTCTTAAAATTATCAAAATATTGGTCATTCCACATTTTGCATATCATCCCACTACTTTCTATGCTTAATCAGCCTCATATTTCTCATTACGAAGATGCAAGTATAATAAAAATCATCATTCCAAGTTATCAATTGTTATTCTAATCCATAACAAATGCAATGCACCAAGCATTCCCTTATTCACTATAAGGGTACAAGGTTAGAAAAAGACAAATGGTACGAAACAAGAAAATATAAAAAAACAAATTCTTTATTGATGTAAAAAAAAAGAAATAAACAAAATCCTACTTTAATATTTAGTGTTTACACAAGAGTTTTCTAAGTTTTAGAGTTTCATAGAAATAGAAATGATTTATTTTCTCTTGTCTTCCAATTTTGTATTTTTTATTTTTTTGGAAATCAAAGTCTTTTTAAAAGAACTAATTTTGGTAATGTAGAGTTGAACCTATTCTTTCTAAGTGCCTACATCAAGCTTATTAAAAGGGATAAATTTATTAAGGTTACTAATCATACATAGATAAAAAAGGATTAATGACGACTCCCTATGTAGACACCTAATTTTGTCTAAGCCCCCTAAAGCGAAACTACCCAATCTTTAGCCTATGAAGGGAATGCCTTTCCTTTTTTCTCCTAAACAAAGCCCAACGCATGGGGACCTAATTGGAAGGTTTAGAAGTGTCCAAGATCAAAATGAAAAAAGATCCTTCAAAGATCTCAAGGATCAATTCAACGGTAAAAAACTATTATAAATTTTAGAATTTGCAAAAGTCAACCCTACCCTTTAACAAGAATTGGCTAAAGATTAATCCTTTACCTTAAAATTGATAATTATGCGAAAAGAATCGATCTTAGGATCGACCTTTCCTATACAAACTAGGCATTTTAGGGTTTAGTTTGTAATATTTTAGTAACTTTTCACACCTCGAATCATCTTAATTGGTCCTACACCACATGTATTTCATGAAATGTGTTTCAAAATCCATTAAATTATTTTGATTAAAAAGTTAAAATCGATACAAATTAAAAAAGTCACCATTAATTGAAATTGGTTGGAAAATGCAAAATGGGCCTAAATTCATGGATGAATTTAACTTTCGACTTTAAAATGAAAAAAAATATATAGGACTCTTAATTAGTTATTTTTTGTTAGTGTTTTTTTTTTTAACTTTTACTTTAGTAAAAAAACTAGTATGATTTTTAATTAGGACCAACAAAATTTAATTAGAGTTTTGTTACTTATAGGATTGTAAATTAGACTTTTATTCTAATCAAAGCTAGTAGGATTTTCAACTATATTTTTCCAATCACTGAAATTAGTGTAGAATTTTAAACCTTATGGCAACCAATAAGAATTGAGATTGACTTTTCCACTAAGTTAAGCACCAATGGGAATCAAAGAAGACTTTTTATACCTTATGAGGTCTAATAAGAATTAAGCTTGAGTTTAAAACATTTTCAAAACTAATTATGACTTAAGGTTAAAATGTCCATCATGCATGAGGTTAAAAATGGCTATTTTAAGAGGATTAGCATTTATAGGCATGCATGAGAAACCATGAACAAAAGGAAACTTGTTTTTAGAGGTGGCAATTGAGTGGGTTTGGGTCGGGTCATTTTCGGTTTAGGTATTTTTGAGTTTGAACTGATTCGAGTTTAGGCCTATTCAGGTTCGGTTCTTTCGAGTTTGAGCCAATTCGAGTTTGGGTCTATTCGGGTTTAGGCAATTCGGGTTTGGGCCAATTTAGGTTTGGGTCTATTCAATTCAAGTTCAGGTTAGGTTCAAGTTTATGTATGTTTTACCTCATTTTTTATTTTATGTTAAATATAATCACTTTTACGTAATTTTGAATTCTAAGCCCAGGCGTGAATTTGGCCTAGCCCACCCATTTAAGCACAAATCACTGTTCATAATATTAAAAAAATATTTTTACATTAATATGTATATATTTTATAATTAAATTAAATAAAAATATATTATATTATTTTCAAGAAACATTATTTTGGGTCGAGCCTACCTGAAACTTAAAATCTGAGACCCGAGCCTGATCACGCCGGACCTATTAGGCTGGACAGGCTGTCTGGCCCATGGGCAACTTTAATTGCTAGTCTAACATATGATTTTTTTTAATTTTTTATATGGTATTATCTATTATGGCTTTCATATTTTTTAATTTACTTTATTACTTTGTTATACGATTATCATATTCGAATTATCATTTCTTGAAATAATAATAATAATAATAACAACAACATTCAAAGAAGTGTTTAAAAGGTTACTACTAATATACATAAACTCTCAATATTTAATAAGTTTAACTAATTAAATTAAAGAAAATGTGATCAATGGATGATATACTTTATTGATAATATTTTTAAAACTCAAGATATGATTTACTTTTTGATAAATGATTATTTTATCATATATAGACATGCTCAAGGATTGAGCTACCCACTCAGCTTAATTGGACTTAGGCCCAGGTTCTCATATTTTTGTTTCGGACTAGCCCCAGTTGGCTTAGAATAGTGATTTTAAATTAAAATAACATATATTTTATTTAAAATTAATTATAAAATATATAAATAATAAAAAAAATATTTTTTAATGTGATGAACAGTAATCTTAGCTTAAATAAGTGGGTCTGGGCATGTTTAATAAAGACCTGGGCTTGAGATTTTAAAAAAATTTAGGCTGTAGCTTAGCCTAACTTATGAGCAGATTTAATCATATATAAAATATAAATTAAGTTTTTAATATTTAATTAAATTATTAAAAGAATATAAAATAAAATTGATAATTAACATTTTCTATAAAAAATTATTTAATTATAATTTCATCATATTTATTTTTAGTATTAAATTTGGGTTCAGGTTCGGGTTAGGCTCAGGTTCAGGTTCTTTTGGGTTTGGGTCCTTTTGGGATTGAGTTCTTTCGAGTTTGGGTTTTTTTGGGTTCAGGTCATTTTGAGTTCAAGCCATTTCAGGTTAAAGTCATTTCGAGTTTGGGTTTTTTCGAGTTTGGGCCATGAAATTTTTGGTTAAATCAGGTTTGGTTTGGGTTTAGGCTTAGGTTTTTTCAAGTGGGTTTTCGAGTTTGAGTTTATTTTGTCACCTCCACCTTTTTTACCCTAAATTGGAAAATAATAGCCAAAATCAATGCATTTTTAGGGTACAGGTGCTTGCTAAAAGCCTAAAATTAAGGGGAATATAAGGAAAAAGATTAGAGCTTAGGCTAAGGGTTTTAAAACCCCTTTGCCAAAATTCATGGAAAGGGCCATCATTTTTTGGTTGGAGGATCCATCATCCAAAGAAAAAAAAGAGAAAAGAAAAATAAAAGAAGTATGGATTTGGCTTAGATTCTTGAAGCTTGAGATATATTTACTTGGTTGCCATTTTTTTTAATTTTCTATGTCATTTTGATAGTGATTTCATGCTTATATGCTCTTGCATATTTAGTTCTCAAAAGGAAAAGGAATGAAAGGTTTTTCTTATGCATACTCTTTATGTGATGTCTATTATGGTTGGTGGATGTTGGAGTTTTAATGATTGTGTTGATCTAAGAATGCCATACTAGATGAATATCCTTTAGGATGCATTTAGCCATTATGCTGTTTGACATGTTCTCATGCACTTTTTTGTTTAATCCTATATGTGATTTTTTTGAGTTGTTTGTGAGCTTGTTTGCTTTTTATCAAGAAAGATGTAAGGCTTGAGATTCCTAAAACATTCATACCTTTGGTGATTTGGTGTATTAAAATCTTTAAGTTCATGCACCACCAAGGAATTAATCCCACTTGATTTACAATATTTGATTTAAAAAATGATCCCTAAGGATGGATCAAAGTAGGCTCAAGTAATAAACCTGCCTTTGTCTAGTGTTTTTAGCACTTTCTTACCATGTGAATATGGAGTATATTGGAATACTTTTAATGCTTAGATGTTTGCTGATTTTTGGCTACATTATGATGATTTAATGTTTTGATAAGTTGACTTTAAGATTTAGCATATATGACTTTGTGAATGATCCATGTAATGTTGAGTTGGATGGCATGTAAATGCACTTTAGGCATAGATTTTAAGGCTGCCAAAGTCGTAATTAAGGGTGTTTCTCATGGTTAATAAGCTTAACTTCAATGTTGGATGAAGTTAAATGCTTAGCAATGGAACATTCTAGTGCTCTTTGTTATAATATACCTCAGCCTATGCAATTGAGATATGCCTAACTTGAAATATCATTGATAGGATTTCGATGTGATAAGGGAAAAAGAAATGTTTCTTGGATTTGGATTAGGGGAAGACCTTTGGAATAATTGTTCATCTGACTGATCTTAAATGGTTACCATGAAGTGCTGAAAACTTAAAGTTGCCACTGACCATTTAGGTTAGGTATGATCAGACACCTATTGAAATCGATACTTTGAGTTACAAAACTCGAAGGACCAATTTTACAGTTTGCGTGTACTAGAGTTTGATAAGAGAGTTCGAGAATCTACTATGCCTGGGGAAGGATTAAATCAGTACCATTTAGCCACAAGTTATCCTAGTTTTGGTTTTCTCGATTTTAAGTGTTATTACTTTGTATAATCCCCTTTTTATGATGCATTTTTTGAAATCAGAAATCTAGGTTTGATAATAAACTTATATAACCCGAGAAGATGAAGCAACATAGAGGTTTTGTTAACACTAATTTTTGAATTTTAATTTGAAGAGGATATTCCAAGAGAAGCATTAGAGGGATTTCGTGATAGAACTTTACCTCAATCTTGTTAGACACTCGATTTTTAAAACATGAAAGCAAATTTGTCATCAAGAAAGGAAACATGTTAGTAAGACATAGAGAAATATAATAAACATTACATAAAAATAAAACATAAAAAGCAAAGAAATGAGGGACAATTAAAATGTATCTCCTAAATATCTTCAGTTATCTAGAAATAACCAAATTAATAACTTTGAGATGCATTTGGACTTATTAGTCGCTTAAGGCATGAAAACTGAGATTTTGTTTAAAAATTTAGAATTTTGATGAATTTTGAAGAAAAAGGGTCTTAGAAAATCCATGTGGATGAAAAGCAAGGAAATTTTGGACGCACAAAATATTTTGGGTATTTTTGATAAAAATAAATTTTAAATTAAAATTGATAATTCAAATAAAATGACTAAATTGGTTTTTTTAAAGTGTTCAGGCCTTGATTTAAGCCTAGTGGGATCTGTTAATGACTCAGAGTTATTAGGGTGAAAGTTGAACTCATCTCAAAGATTTGAATGCCTTAAGAAGGAGATTCAAGCAAATTGCTTGATTTGACCTAGTGTTAAGAATAAGGGATAGCTTCACATTATTCGCTTTCCCGAATTTATTTCATGGTCATTCAAGCATTTTTGGTAGTAAATAAGATACCATTGGAAAGATAACTCAATGAAGAATAATTTAAAAATATATAAAAAATCCAAAAACCCCTTTCTAGGAAAAAATAATTTTTGAAATCAGACTTGATTTAGCACAGGTAGCAAGTGCATAGAAAAGGGTGTAGTGAACTTTGAAAAATTACCCTAAATATTTTTTAGAATTGTTAGGTCATAGGCAATAGCTTTTTAGAAATTGAATTTCATGTATTTTTTAGGAAACATATTTAACAAATCCATAAAAATCATTTGGTGGCCAAAAGTGGCGCATAATGCAACCTGATCACCAGTCTCAAGGGTTTCAAATAACGTACATTCAAAAAAACATAACTCCTTTACTTGGGCTGATCATGAGTAAACAAGATACCATTACAAAGGTAACTTGGTTCCCATCAAGGAAAAAAAATCAAAAAAATCCAAAAGAATTTATTGTTTGAAAATATTTTTTGAAGTGGGAGGCATGCTGCTATTAGCATCAAAATAGGGTAATTTTCGAATTTGGATATTCCTAGACATGTATTAGGATCTTAGACATATGAATGTCTAAATATTGGGGTTTGTAGTAGTAGAAACTTAGATCCATTCAAAGTCTTAGGGAATTAGGCAAGTGAACTATTAGTTATCCATATGCCATTTAAGTCATGACACAATTGTTCTTATCAAGATATTTTAACAAACAATTTACATAGAATTTTTCAAAGCTAGAAAAAAGATTTATTTTGCCTTACTAGGCCATAAATCCAAATGCATAAGCTTAATTTTCCCTAATATTAATGAGTTAATTTGTTAAAAACATTAAACCAATGTTTAATCCCACTTATTGGAATAAACATTGGCTTAACTCAAGGATTTCACTTAAAGTAGCAACCATACAATCAAAACACATCCAAGAGGCACTATATCAAACATGTTATGAACTGAAAAACATTGAAATAACAACAAACTTTGGCAAGCATCACGACAAGGCTTCATATCCTTTTTTCAAGTAAAATATGGCTAAAATGCAATCAAATGCATGAACATTACTAAAGCATGTTAGAATGAATCAAAGATTAATGAAAAATGATGTAGCAAAATACATGAAACAAATGAAATATTGGTTGTTTTAGATGATCCAAAGAAAAATGGGGATTTTAATCACCAAAGGAAAACATTGTCAAGACATCATGATACCATTAACCCAAGCTTATAATGCATGTATTTCCTACAAAAGGTCATGGTTCCATAAACAAAGTTCACTAAGATAAGCATGGATGATAAAGATGTAAGAAAGCAAAGGAGAAAGGGATGACAATAGACCCAAGGCTTGCAAAAAAAACTTCCATTCATTTTCCTTTAGAACCCATAGCAGAATGTCCTCAAAGCTTCCTTTTTATTCCTTTTCTTTTTTTTTTTTTACTTTGGTGTATGGTTATGAGAGCAAAAGAAAGCTTTCTCTTTCAAGAGCGGCGTGAAGTCCAAATGGCTAAGTAAAATGTTGTGTATATAAGGTATGATTTTAGCTAACTAAAACCTAGCATAAAAGGGTCAATTTTGGTAGTTTGCTTACCAAAATTGATGAGTCATTGTATTAAGCATCGAGCTTTCAAAATATTCACTGGCTGATGTACCACTCTTAGAGAATAAAAACATTTACATAGGCCAGTACATTGTGAAATCTCAGCCTGGTCCCTCATTGAATCATATTATCCCATGAAATGTTCAGGCGTAATGGATTTTTAAAAATTGCATTAACCTAAATAAAATTCATAATGCTTGGGTTGAATTTTAATGATTCTTGTAACCAAAATTGTGGCCAAATTTGTTTTTTAAGTTAATAAAGCATAGGAAAGAAAATGCCACAACTTAGGCAAAAATGCTTAAATGTATCAATACAATGGGATATTGTATTGATACATTAGGTAGTTTTGCTTGACTGTATCAATAAAAATGGGAAATTTATGGATACATTGGGCATTTTTCCTTAATAATATAATTACAAATTAGAAATATATTGATGCAATAACTTTTAAATAAAATCGCATAAGTATCAATACATTTTGGTCCAAAAATTGTATTTTAGCTATTACCAAGCCTTGTATCAATTACATTGGCCTTTGTTATCGATGCAACCCCTTATTTTTCAAATTTGGTGATGTGGTAGCAATTATATTTATACACAAAGGCCATGTATTGATACCTTTAACTAAAATGTGGATTTTACATACTTTTGGTTCCCTGAACACCTTATTTTAGCTAGAAATGATGGGATATGGATTCATGCTTGTACTTTTGGGTCTTAATGATGCTTGATGATGCTCTCATGGAAGCTCGGACAAAATTGGGTGTATAGCCTCTTTGCTTACTATGAGTTGGTTGAAAATGGTATCCACTTTTTTTTTATACTTTTATTTCTAGGTTGCTCAACCTTGGTTATAGCCCTTGTAGGTTAATGTAAAGATCTCATAAGACCAACTCCAACGACCTTGCATTAGATCACTAGAACAGTCCACACAACCAAAATTAGTACCCTTATTTTGCCTCTTTCATGTCCAGTAACTAACCCTATTAGGAAAACATTTTGACTGCTTAAATGAATTTTAAGAATTCAAATCAGCTCTAAGTTTAAAATATTTTTAGGTAGCTTTCTAAAGGCATTAGTTTTTTTAATTTTTGAGGTCATTTAGGTTCCCAACAAACCTAGTTTTCCCTATTATGTTGGGTTGCCCCTACATTCTAGTGCAGATGAGTTGGATTCCAACTAATTTTTGGCCCATTTTTAAAATCCTTCTAAGGTTTATGAGTTCTCTAATTAAATTTATTCAAGTTAGCTTCCAATGACATGAGTTTTGCCCTTTTCTAAGCCAGTTTGGATAGGTAACAGACTAGGTTTTCTCTACTGTTCAGCTCCCTTATTCCCAGTGACCATAATAGGTTACATCTATATTTTTGTCCATAAAATTAATATTTGGGCAATTTAAAGCATTTTTAGAATAAACTCTATATGAGTTAGCTTTCCAATGATGTATTATACGCATTTTTTTGGATTCTGTTTGATTAGAAAATTAATTAGGAAAGTGTCATATGTATGGTTGTCCTCTATTTCCATCTAGGCTCTCATATTTACCTTGCAAGTTCGCCATGAGATATTTGAATAACTCAAGTCTAGGGGTTGGTTTATAATTTTGAAGGAGTCAAAGGGCATTCGAATGCCCTAGTATGCCTTACTATTAAGATGTATTCGGATCATCACATGGTCTCTTATTTTTTAAATTAATTTAAACCTTGTTTTTAAAATTACATTCTTGGGCTTTTTTCATATGTTTTCACTAAAGTTTCATTTTCTCATTTCAAATTTCATGGGATAATTTTCTCTTCATAAAAATCATTCGAATTTCATTTGGTTTTCATATGTTTCACCTTGAAAATCTCTACAATCATTTTCCAAAAAAAAATTATTTTCACCTTATTTCAAAAATTTTTTAAAACTAAATATTTTTTTATTTCTTTTGAAATTTCCTTTTTTTGACTAAAATCATAATTAGGATCCAAGATTACCTTAAATCTTGTTTGTTTAATTTTCCTAATTATCTAAAACCTTCATGGGATACATTTTCAATGATGCTTTTTTATGTCTTTTTATGATTAATTTTTATTTGTCTAACGCTATCATGCTATTATGCTATTATTTTCCTTGTTATTTTAACTCATTTATCTTGTAACTACACAAATCTCAAATAAATCAACTTGCAATATTTCCATCAAGCAAACTTACTTTTTCATAACCGAATAAAGTAATGTTTCCCAGTTAGGTCATTCATGAGTTTTTCGTCAAGTTGATGTCAAGAGATCTCATCAATCATCACTAACCAAAAAATATCCTTTTTAAAACAAAAAGAATAAAACAAAATTTTAGAAAATGATACTTTTATATTCTACCGATCTTCAAAGAATATAAAAGTTTTTTTAAAAAAATAACAAATATGTGTCATCTTTAAACAATATACTTTTAAGGAGAATTATAATTACATATCATTTGCCAACTTAGATAAATTTGGATTTTCAATAATGCATGATTAATAGGTGTGATTTAGGGCATCATGGGAATGTTATTCCTTTTCCATGTGTCATCGACTCTCGAACCCTTTTGCCTTTTGAGGGTTTTTAAAATTTCACAAAGGTTGACTCCAATACATTACTAATTGCATCTAGCCCAAAAAGATAGGTGGTAGATTCAAGTTCCCAACTATTTCATAGTAGCCATGTGAAAAAAAAGTCAGATAAACAATTAACTCTGGCGACTCAGCTCATACCTTGAATAAAACAAAATTTCCCATTTTGATATGTTGGATTCACATTTGACATATTATGACACCATAATTTACATTTAACATGCCAAATTTATATTTAAAACATCATTAAGTTGTACTACTTTCACTGCTTATCTCTATCACATAATTTTATAAATAAATCCGTAAGGTTTGAGAGTCGATCACATTCATGGAAGGATTAGCACCCCTATGATGCCCTAAATTGGTATCATCTAGCCGTGTATTTTCTTGGTTTGATTTTTTTGCTTTAATTATCAGTATTTAATTATAATCCCCTAAGAAACTTGGATGACATTTGAAAAAAGTAACCGAGGTTTTATAAATCTGAGGTCCTATACACTACTCGAGGTGTGGCAAACCATAGAGTTTTTATTAAAATGTTTTTCTAGGTTAGTCTGAAAGGGTATTTTTGGATTATGCATCCCTTCAACATTTTGCCTACCAAGGTGGTAGTTGACTCGAGATGAAGGCCCCAATCTGAAAATATTGCCTTCAAAACTTTTCTTAGAAAATATTTAATCAAGTTTCTTTGGATGCATTGTCATTTCACTTACACAAGAAAAGTTAGTTACATCATGTAACTATCATAACAATGTATCCTAAAATAGTGACAAAGCACAAAAAATGGGATGATTTGAATGTATCTATCAATGAGCCTCGATTATCTAAAGCAAAAACTGATTAGTGGCTTTAAGATGAGCTTAGACTTAAACGGTGATTAATGTAAAGATCTCATAAGACCAACTCAGCTTAATTGGACATAGAGAAATATAATAAACATTACATAAAAATAAAACATAAAAAGCAAAGAAATGAGGGACAATTAAAATGTATCTCCTAAATATCTTCAGTTATCTAGAAATAACCAAATTAATAACTTTGAGATGCATTTGGACTTATTAGTCGCTTAAGGCATGAAAACTGAGATTTTGTTTAAAAATTTAGAATTTTGATGAATTTTGAAGAAAAAGGGTCTTAGAAAATCCATGTGGATGAAAAGCAAGGAAATTTTGGACGCACAAAATATTTTGGGTATTTTTGATAAAAATAAATTTTAAATTAAAATTGATAATTCAAATAAAATGACTAAATTGGTTTTTTTAAAGTGTTCAGGCCTTGATTTAAGCCTAGTGGGATCTGTTAATGACTCAGAGTTATTAGGGTGAAAGTTGAACTCATCTCAAAGATTTGAATGCCTTAAGAAGGAGATTCAAGCAAATTGCTTGATTTGACCTAGTGTTAAGAATAAGGGATAGCTTCACATTATTCGCTTTCCCGAATTTATTTCATGGTCATTCAAGCATTTTTGGTAGTAAATAAGATACCATTGGAAAGATAACTCAATGAAGAATAATTTAAAAATATATAAAAAATCCAAAAACCCCTTTCTAGGAAAAAATAATTTTTGAAATCAGACTTGATTTAGCACAGGTAGCAAGTGCATAGAAAAGGGTGTAGTGAACTTTGAAAAATTACCCTAAATATTTTTTAGAATTGTTAGGTCATAGGCAATAGCTTTTTAGAAATTGAATTTCATGTATTTTTTAGGAAACATATTTAACAAATCCATAAAAATCATTTGGTGGCCAAAAGTGGCGCATAATGCAACCTGATCACCAGTCTCAAGGGTTTCAAATAACGTACATTCAAAAAAACATAACTCCTTTACTTGGGCTGATCATGAGTAAACAAGATACCATTACAAAGGTAACTTGGTTCCCATCAAGGAAAAAAAATCAAAAAAATCCAAAAGAATTTATTGTTTGAAAATATTTTTTGAAGTGGGAGGCATGCTGCTATTAGCATCAAAATAGGGTAATTTTCGAATTTGGATATTCCTAGACATGTATTAGGATCTTAGACA
Organism: Adansonia rubrostipa; assembly: GCA_038381775.1. Lineage (NCBI taxonomy): Eukaryota > Viridiplantae > Streptophyta > Magnoliopsida > Malvales > Malvaceae > Adansonia > Adansonia rubrostipa. The sequence continues at coordinate 12,076 of JBBYHM010352273.1, forward strand.
TATGAATGTCTAAATATTGGGGTTTGTAGTAGTAGAAACTTAGATCCATTCAAAGTCTTAGGGAATTAGGCAAGTGAACTATTAGTTATCCATATGCCATTTAAGTCATGACACAATTGTTCTTATCAAGATATTTTAACAAACAATTTACATAGAATTTTTCAAAGCTAGAAAAAAGATTTATTTTGCCTTACTAGGCCATAAATCCAAATGCATAAGCTTAATTTTCCCTAATATTAATGAGTTAATTTGTTAAAAACATTAAACCAATGTTTAATCCCACTTATTGGAATAAACATTGGCTTAACTCAAGGATTTCACTTAAAGTAGCAACCATACAATCAAAACACATCCAAGAGGCACTATATCAAACATGTTATGAACTGAAAAACATTGAAATAACAACAAACTTTGGCAAGCATCACGACAAGGCTTCATATCCTTTTTTCAAGTAAAATATGGCTAAAATGCAATCAAATGCATGAACATTACTAAAGCATGTTAGAATGAATCAAAGATTAATGAAAAATGATGTAGCAAAATACATGAAACAAATGAAATATTGGTTGTTTTAGATGATCCAAAGAAAAATGGGGATTTTAATCACCAAAGGAAAACATTGTCAAGACATCATGATACCATTAACCCAAGCTTATAATGCATGTATTTCCTACAAAAGGTCATGGTTCCATAAACAAAGTTCACTAAGATAAGCATGGATGATAAAGATGTAAGAAAGCAAAGGAGAAAGGGATGACAATAGACCCAAGGCTTGCAAAAAAAACTTCCATTCATTTTCCTTTAGAACCCATAGCAGAATGTCCTCAAAGCTTCCTTTTTATTCCTTTTCTTTTTTTTTTTTTACTTTGGTGTATGGTTATGAGAGCAAAAGAAAGCTTTCTCTTTCAAGAGCGGCGTGAAGTCCAAATGGCTAAGTAAAATGTTGTGTATATAAGGTATGATTTTAGCTAACTAAAACCTAGCATAAAAGGGTCAATTTTGGTAGTTTGCTTACCAAAATTGATGAGTCATTGTATTAAGCATCGAGCTTTCAAAATATTCACTGGCTGATGTACCACTCTTAGAGAATAAAAACATTTACATAGGCCAGTACATTGTGAAATCTCAGCCTGGTCCCTCATTGAATCATATTATCCCATGAAATGTTCAGGCGTAATGGATTTTTAAAAATTGCATTAACCTAAATAAAATTCATAATGCTTGGGTTGAATTTTAATGATTCTTGTAACCAAAATTGTGGCCAAATTTGTTTTTTAAGTTAATAAAGCATAGGAAAGAAAATGCCACAACTTAGGCAAAAATGCTTAAATGTATCAATACAATGGGATATTGTATTGATACATTAGGTAGTTTTGCTTGACTGTATCAATAAAAATGGGAAATTTATGGATACATTGGGCATTTTTCCTTAATAATATAATTACAAATTAGAAATATATTGATGCAATAACTTTTAAATAAAATCGCATAAGTATCAATACATTTTGGTCCAAAAATTGTATTTTAGCTATTACCAAGCCTTGTATCAATTACATTGGCCTTTGTTATCGATGCAACCCCTTATTTTTCAAATTTGGTGATGTGGTAGCAATTATATTTATACACAAAGGCCATGTATTGATACCTTTAACTAAAATGTGGATTTTACATACTTTTGGTTCCCTGAACACCTTATTTTAGCTAGAAATGATGGGATATGGATTCATGCTTGTACTTTTGGGTCTTAATGATGCTTGATGATGCTCTCATGGAAGCTCGGACAAAATTGGGTGTATAGCCTCTTTGCTTACTATGAGTTGGTTGAAAATGGTATCCACTTTTTTTTTATACTTTTATTTCTAGGTTGCTCAACCTTGGTTATAGCCCTTGTAGGTTAATGTAAAGATCTCATAAGACCAACTCCAACGACCTTGCATTAGATCACTAGAACAGTCCACACAACCAAAATTAGTACCCTTATTTTGCCTCTTTCATGTCCAGTAACTAACCCTATTAGGAAAACATTTTGACTGCTTAAATGAATTTTAAGAATTCAAATCAGCTCTAAGTTTAAAATATTTTTAGGTAGCTTTCTAAAGGCATTAGTTTTTTTAATTTTTGAGGTCATTTAGGTTCCCAACAAACCTAGTTTTCCCTATTATGTTGGGTTGCCCCTACATTCTAGTGCAGATGAGTTGGATTCCAACTAATTTTTGGCCCATTTTTAAAATCCTTCTAAGGTTTATGAGTTCTCTAATTAAATTTATTCAAGTTAGCTTCCAATGACATGAGTTTTGCCCTTTTCTAAGCCAGTTTGGATAGGTAACAGACTAGGTTTTCTCTACTGTTCAGCTCCCTTATTCCCAGTGACCATAATAGGTTACATCTATATTTTTGTCCATAAAATTAATATTTGGGCAATTTAAAGCATTTTTAGAATAAACTCTATATGAGTTAGCTTTCCAATGATGTATTATACGCATTTTTTTGGATTCTGTTTGATTAGAAAATTAATTAGGAAAGTGTCATATGTATGGTTGTCCTCTATTTCCATCTAGGCTCTCATATTTACCTTGCAAGTTCGCCATGAGATATTTGAATAACTCAAGTCTAGGGGTTGGTTTATAATTTTGAAGGAGTCAAAGGGCATTCGAATGCCCTAGTATGCCTTACTATTAAGATGTATTCGGATCATCACATGGTCTCTTATTTTTTAAATTAATTTAAACCTTGTTTTTAAAATTACATTCTTGGGCTTTTTTCATATGTTTTCACTAAAGTTTCATTTTCTCATTTCAAATTTCATGGGATAATTTTCTCTTCATAAAAATCATTCGAATTTCATTTGGTTTTCATATGTTTCACCTTGAAAATCTCTACAATCATTTTCCAAAAAAAAATTATTTTCACCTTATTTCAAAAATTTTTTAAAACTAAATATTTTTTTATTTCTTTTGAAATTTCCTTTTTTTGACTAAAATCATAATTAGGATCCAAGATTACCTTAAATCTTGTTTGTTTAATTTTCCTAATTATCTAAAACCTTCATGGGATACATTTTCAATGATGCTTTTTTATGTCTTTTTATGATTAATTTTTATTTGTCTAACGCTATCATGCTATTATGCTATTATTTTCCTTGTTATTTTAACTCATTTATCTTGTAACTACACAAATCTCAAATAAATCAACTTGCAATATTTCCATCAAGCAAACTTACTTTTTCATAACCGAATAAAGTAATGTTTCCCAGTTAGGTCATTCATGAGTTTTTCGTCAAGTTGATGTCAAGAGATCTCATCAATCATCACTAACCAAAAAATATCCTTTTTAAAACAAAAAGAATAAAACAAAATTTTAGAAAATGATACTTTTATATTCTACCGATCTTCAAAGAATATAAAAGTTTTTTTAAAAAAATAACAAATATGTGTCATCTTTAAACAATATACTTTTAAGGAGAATTATAATTACATATCATTTGCCAACTTAGATAAATTTGGATTTTCAATAATGCATGATTAATAGGTGTGATTTAGGGCATCATGGGAATGTTATTCCTTTTCCATGTGTCATCGACTCTCGAACCCTTTTGCCTTTTGAGGGTTTTTAAAATTTCACAAAGGTTGACTCCAATACATTACTAATTGCATCTAGCCCAAAAAGATAGGTGGTAGATTCAAGTTCCCAACTATTTCATAGTAGCCATGTGAAAAAAAAGTCAGATAAACAATTAACTCTGGCGACTCAGCTCATACCTTGAATAAAACAAAATTTCCCATTTTGATATGTTGGATTCACATTTGACATATTATGACACCATAATTTACATTTAACATGCCAAATTTATATTTAAAACATCATTAAGTTGTACTACTTTCACTGCTTATCTCTATCACATAATTTTATAAATAAATCCGTAAGGTTTGAGAGTCGATCACATTCATGGAAGGATTAGCACCCCTATGATGCCCTAAATTGGTATCATCTAGCCGTGTATTTTCTTGGTTTGATTTTTTTGCTTTAATTATCAGTATTTAATTATAATCCCCTAAGAAACTTGGATGACATTTGAAAAAAGTAACCGAGGTTTTATAAATCTGAGGTCCTATACACTACTCGAGGTGTGGCAAACCATAGAGTTTTTATTAAAATGTTTTTCTAGGTTAGTCTGAAAGGGTATTTTTGGATTATGCATCCCTTCAACATTTTGCCTACCAAGGTGGTAGTTGACTCGAGATGAAGGCCCCAATCTGAAAATATTGCCTTCAAAACTTTTCTTAGAAAATATTTAATCAAGTTTCTTTGGATGCATTGTCATTTCACTTACACAAGAAAAGTTAGTTACATCATGTAACTATCATAACAATGTATCCTAAAATAGTGACAAAGCACAAAAAATGGGATGATTTGAATGTATCTATCAATGAGCCTCGATTATCTAAAGCAAAAACTGATTAGTGGCTTTAAGATGAGCTTAGACTTAAACGGTGATTAAGGCAAAAAAACTTTGGGTGAAGATTGACTAAAGTCCCTATAAGCTATATTAGCTTTGAATTGATCTATCATGAGCAAAGAAATTCATAAAGATAGGTCTAAAAAGACATTAATTCTATCTCAAAATGTCTATATTAAGAGAGTTTTCGAAAGATTTAGGATGCAATGCTATTCATTTACAATGCATCAATTGTGAAAGGGGATTTATAGAGTTTAAGCCAATATCCCCAAAATGATTTAGAAAATCAGTCTTTGAAGGTATTTTATATGAATTTAGTAAAGGTAGCCTTATGTATGCTCAGGTTGATATGAATGCTTGGCAGATATTAAAATAATCTTGTCTTTAATCATTTGAAAGCTTTCAAAGGACTGTACTATGAAGTAACATCATAGCCATTAAGGATATATTTTATCTCTAGTTTAAGAGTTGTCAAAAAGAAAATTAAAGATCTATTTCAGAATGATAAAAGTGGGAACACAACAATAACATAGATATAAAGTATCTTGTTGTTAGGAACCATGTAAAGAAGTGATAAGTGGATATCTAGTGCATTAATATAAATTTAAAGATTCAATTTTTGCACATGAAGTTTACAAGAGCTTGCAAGATAATATGAAAATAAACAAAGAAAAAATTAAGCAAAGATTTCAAGATTGCAAGTTAGATAACCTCCAAACACAAAAAAAAAAAAAAAGTAATGAAAGGAATGATACAAAAACCAACCAACAAAATTGAGGGAAGCCACTTATCAATGCTTGGCCACCTATTTACTTAGTAAAATCCAAAGATGTCCACCAAAATGGCATTCACTTTTAAACCAAGGTAGGCATGATAAATCAACTCATATTACTTTCAAGTAATAAGAACTCCACCAAAATGCTAAGCTTTCTATCATCATATGGAATTCAGCTACCATATCTTAATGAAATAGTAAAAGTAAGGTGTTTTTTTATATCTTTTCATCATATCATAGACTCCTTACGTCTACCTTACCTATTTGACATAGACATTTCCATAAAATTCATGTATCATTATAGCATCATCATTACCCATAATCACTTAACTAATCCCACCATTAGTTAAGGTTTCTTACCCAAGTTCTACGAGTGGTATTTCTCCAAATAACATATTTGTATCTTAAATGTTGATTAGCAAATACAGAAGTTTTGCATTTTTGGGATATCTATTCTACCCAATACATGTCTTTTTATTCACTAATAACCAAACAAATTTTGTAGATAGGCATAAAAAACAAAGCAATAAACAACTAATATAGACAATCTAACTTAATCTAGTAACCTACAGGAATGAAAAACAAACAACTAAAATTCCAAACCAAATTAGATGCATGTAATGGCAAAAGGAAACCAAGAATTCTACATGCAAAACCACAAGAAAAAAGAAACAAACTTAAAAGAAGCTAAACTCATGGGGAAAGAAATAAGGCAAAATTTAAGCATGAAAAATTGTGCAAAAATAATCAACATATCCAACGATGATTCCTTCAAGTGAAGCATAACTTGGCCAAATATAAATACAGTTTTAAGCGCTATATATATCAATTTTATATGGCAATCTTACTTTGAAAATGGTATTCATAAGGCTCAATATACCCAAAAGTAGTGAAAAACTAAAAGATGTAGCTGTTTGCAAAAACCTACAAATTTTAATTGATTAGAGTAAAAAATTCAGCTTTTGTGTAAGAATTTCATAAAGGAAGCTAAAATAAATACTTTTCAAAATCATCAAAGATTACAACATTAGGATTATTGGAAGAAGATACAGCATTCAATTCAATATTCAACACTGAATTTTCCCAAAAAATTAAAAATAACCAATGAATTACAAACTAAAGAAATGAACAAAATGTTTAAGATTTAGCCAAAAGATCAAAAAGAAAATAAGCTAAATATACTAATGTTTAGAGAATAAGAGATTGATGAGACACGAATAGTTGGAAAAAATCTATTAAACATGAAGGGTAGACTCAAAGAAGAACACCTATTTGTAAATCTCGATCTCTGTTTTAGTAAAAAAAAAAGAAGAGAGAAATGAAAAGAAATCTTTGACTCATGTTTATCTTTATGAACATAAAAATTTAATAAAATTAAACATATGCAGCAGAATTGAACAAAAAAAATTAAATTTCTTTATGATCTTTAGAAAGAGATGTATGTATGATTAAACTACAATTTAAAAATGATAGATCTAATAAAAACCATACCTACTTAAAAACTCATAAATCTAAGTGGGTTGATCCTTCCACGAATGAAGCATGGGTTGATTACTATGACTTTTCTTGAGGCTAAAAATAGCACAAGTTTTCTGCTTCTAACAGTGATCCACACAAATGCCTATTGAAGTCTTCATGATGTCTGGTCATTCTTCAGTGCTAGTCAAAAGGCTTCTAAAGCCTCAACCAAAAGGTATCTTATTAATAAGTATAGATTCAATGTGATCTGGGAATAATTCCCTTACCCATTGTGTAATAGAGAAGGAAAAATGGCTCTGTAAGGAAGTAGCTATTTTTCGTAAATGCCAATAAATGGATCCAAAAATCAAAATTTTTTATTCTGGTTCATTCCACCAAGATAGCAAACTAATTTCTACCTTCATAGTAATCAAAAACACTTTGAGATCACCTAGAATACCAATAGACATAGAAAAGACTTTGAGAAGTAAAAATTTTGGGATTTAGCCAATTTTATAACTTTTGTAAAAAACTAATCTCTCGATACTAGAAAACTATTTTTCTATTTTTATCATGTCAAGAACAATTCAAGAACACTCAGGAAAGCCATGAAAACATAGAGAAAGCTTAAAAAAGCATGGATGTTATGCCAAACCCCTTTGTGAAGTCCAGGGTCTATGCCTAGGGTTTTCTTAATGCTTATTATTAGCCAAAAAACCCTTAATAATGTATTTAAATACACCATGAGCTAGGTTAGGCTTGACCAATGGATCAACTAAGCCCATTACTTGCATGCCCAGAAGATAACCCTATTTTGGAGTGTTTTTTCGAAGCCTAATTAAAACTGTTTTAGCCTAAGATTAGGCCCTCATAATAACTTATTAATATTTTAGTCAAATTAAAACTATTTTAATTAACTTGTCCAAGATTAGGCCTTCATAGTAACTTATTAATATTTTAGCCCAATAGCACACCAAAAATGGCATTCCATGTACCAAGCCCATTAACAAGCCCAACTTGGAGTAGTTTATAACTAAACTTTATTAACTTGATAATTACGGCTTTTAGCCCAACTCTTTAATTTACATATTTGATATTAGTTCATAACTAAATTTTCTAACCCAAGTAAAACAATTTTACTTCATGTAAACTTCATTAAATAATTATTTTATTTTTCAAATATGATTAATTGGATTTATTTAGAAATATTCTTAAAACCATGTCTACAAGTGGACATTGTCTTAATAAGACATTCTTATCTTTATTACCATATTAAGATATCTTTAATTAGATTTCATAAATCTAATTTATGTCTTAAATTATTCTTAATTGAACTTATTCAATTAAGCCCTCCTCGTCATACCTTTTATTTAATTAAGTCATACTTAATTAAATCTTGATTTTAATCTGATTGATCATCTTATTATGTGTGACCTATTCAGCTTCCATTATAACGGCAATAAATATAATTACTCAATTAATTGTATTTATATTTATAGACCAAGATTGGCCTCCAGTAAGGCATTATGTCCACCTATTATGCAGGAAGAGTCAATATGACCTCTTAAGAAATCTTTCAGTAACCAACCTCGCAATGTACTTTTGTTCATTCACTAGATATCTTGAAAAGACTATAAGCATGGTGCAGTGTCTACTCATGTCTTAAGCCATATTAATTCTTGTAGCTTTTAGTTAAACTCATGAATTTAGAAATACAATTTCTTTTAAATTCATCATGTGTTGGCCAGCAACTTTATCAAGTTAACTAAAGCCAAGAACATATAAGACATATCTTCAATGTCACTCAGAGTGATGAATCCTCTCTGGATCACTCATCCACCTTCGCATAAACATCCATCTATTATGGATTCATTCGTGATGGAATCAAAGCACACTCCCATATAAAATGACCTGGTATCACAAGTTTGAGGACTGATATACATGATTGGTATATGAGAACATATTCCATAGACACTTGAGTGACTTATATCATATGGAGTTCTCATATGGGCCATATTTAGTGAACTTGTTTCCATAAAAAAAAAGCATCTATATGCTATCCCTAAGTATCTTTGCACTTTAAATTCTATGAAATCAAAGAGTTCCATGCACAAAATGCATGGAGGTTTAGCATATGCTAGTCTTTGTGCATTGTCAATGTCTTGTCTTGACAATATGATGACTAGGAATGTTTTTAGAAACATCGCTTTGATGCATATGGATCTTATCATCATAACACATTAATAACTTTGCAAGGCCATTCTGTTTCATGGGCTTTATCTAATTAGTTTTTGCATGATCATCAATCATGCTATAACATGAAGGAAAACCTTGAATCACTAACATAAGTGATTAGTTTGCATTATCAACTATTATATACCTCATCCAATCTGATTGGCTCTAGGGCATATAATAACAAGAAATGAAAAAAATTTTGAAGTTATTACAAAAGCTTTTGCCTTTTTTTGTTTCAACTTTCTATTCTTTTTTTATCTTCCTTTCATTTTCTTTCTCTTTTTTCTTCGTACGTCTCTCCAAAAGTTTCTTCATCTTTATTTTCATTTTCATTTTCTTATTTTATCTGCTCATTTTCTTTTTTCTTTCATCTTTCTTCTTCCTTTTAGTATCCATTTAGAAAAAGGGTGTCCAGTAATAAAGTTGGATAAGTGTCAATCAGGGACCATGGTTGGTAATTTTTAATTGTTTTAGGTATAGATACTAGTGTAAATCTTATGCTCCACATCGGGTATTTAAATGCATAATAAAAATTTAGCAGATCAAAACATAAATTTAAAGAAAGTAAGTGGAAACACTATATATTTACATTCATTATTTACAAAAGTTTATGGAATCTATTACAAATCATTAATGGAAATGAACACCAAACCCTCCACCATGTAGTCTAGCTTACAAAAGTTTGCATTTTTCATTCACATTATAACTTGTAATGTTTAAGTATTTAGACACAAACAAACACCAAATCTCTTCCATAGAATATATAAAAGCATAAGATGATGTCAAAATAGTCATAAGAGAAATTGAATTACCAAATACAACAGGATGTAAACACAAATCACAACACTAAAATGCACTATAAAGTTACCTTCTTTCATTCATAGATGTATGCTCTTGCAATCAAAAGATGATTGAAAGTAAGGCTTGGAACATTAGCAGCTTGGTACACCAAAAGAGCAAAATATAAAACTATAAGATTTCATAGAATGATAAAATGAGTACAATAGTAAGATAACATGAAAAAAATACAAAATATAATGGAAACCAATTCCAAAAATGTCATTCATAAGATTTCTGGCATTATATATAATTGTAAAATTATTATAACAATAACTGAATTTCCTTAACATTATAATTCACATTCTAAATATGAAAGGAAGTAATATCTTTACTAGTCATTGTGTATATTAGCCCAAATTTTAGTTAAAAACTAATAGAGATAGTAATGTCCAAGCTTTAAACCCTAATATTGACCTAACCAATGGTAGCTAGCTTAACCAAGTGAAATCCTAGAACTTAAAACGTACAAAAAAGAGATAGAAACATAGGAACTAAAGACCTAAAAAGTAATGCCAATAAAATTCCAATATCCAAAAACTAAAAGAAAAAAAATTGGAGTTATCCAAAACAATGGCTACTTCATTATCTCTCTTAAACTTCATTTCCTTTATCTTACCTTCCCGTCCTTCTTCACTATCATTGAAAGCCTTACCTTTCAATAAACATTTAATCTTTTCCCAAAAGTCTAAAATTACTTTGTATTCAATGTCAAAAAGATCAATTTTCATCATTATCCAATAAACTGTTAACTATCATATGTGATTCTCTTGCATATGCAAATACTTTTTTCTTTAAGTCAACTCACAATTTCAGGTTATTATGGAGGACAATGAACTTGAAGAAAGGCCACTTAACAGGTTCGAAGAGAATTCATGAAAGCTGGTGTTATTTAAGAATATAGGAGAATAAGGTTTTTTGAGAATAAACAAGATGAGAAGACTACTAAGCATGTTTGTAAAAAGTAAATTATCTAGCTTCGCAATCAAGTAATAAAATCTATCTACCATATACCAAGTAGAATTACGCCTTATACTAAGAAAATCAACTCCTAGAAAAGTTTTAATGTGCAAAATGAAACAACTCTTTACTTTATTTTGGATTGCCAAAGCAACACTTACCACAAAACATAAGTTATTGGTGTTGCTAGAAGATAGAAATTGTAAAAGAAGTAGAAACTTATGAAACCAAATCTTATATTTTTTTTCCATTGACCTGGCAATAAAAATGTCAAAAACCAGAGTTGAGAAAGGTAAATCATGGTAGAAACATTACTCAAGAATTAAGTGAACCAAATCAGAATTTGATAACTTAAATAATGGATATGGTCATTGCATCCTTGTAGCCACCATGTTTTATGGGTAATGATCAACTTTTAGGAGTATATAGTAGAAAAGTATCCTTCATGCTAATAAAATCTGTAGACTTTTGAGAAACAATTTGAGCTAAGTACTTAATTGAAATACTAATGTGAACAAAACCTTATCAAATGAAAAAAGATATACTAAATTAACTAATCGATTAATGCAATTTGCTTTAAAAATGGTATCAGGAAGGCTCAATATTCCTAACAGCAATGAATAGCTATCAATTGTAGTTGTTGCCAAAATGTTATAAATTTCAATTGATTAGTGTAAAAAAAAAATCAACCTTTTGACTATAAATATCATCGAGAAACCCAAAGCAAAATAAACTTTACTTTTCAAAATCAACAAAGAT
>JBBYHM010352293.1:0-23545 GCA_038381775.1 Adansonia rubrostipa
GATGGAAACATGGAGAGCTCACTAAAATGATGAACGCGCTGAAAAACAAAAAATATGAGTGATAGAGTATGAAGTTATACTAATAAAACTTCAACTTTGGCCAAATAGTTGGAGCAGTAGAGATGGCTTGAATTTTTCTCTTTTCTTTATTGTAAATAAGCAAGAAAAAGAAAGAAACAATGAGGTTTTGGTTCTGGTATGGATGAGGGTGAATTTTAGAATGTGTAGACATTGAGAGTGAGTGTTTTGGGGCTATTTTTGGGTGGTAGGTGAAGAGCTATAGGATTTGGTTTTCTTGGTGTATAAATGTGTTTTTGGAAGTGTAAATGAGCTGGAATCTAACATTTTTCTATTGAGATCGAAATGGTCCATTTATACCAACTTTTAGAGCCAAATTAGAGGTGTTTTTGGCCATTTCTCAAGAGGGACAAGGTGATCTCAGCATGGTGGCTATAGGGTGGCTGTGGGAGCAAGTTGCTGCCAATGTGATGGGCATAAGGTGGCTGATTTAAATGCTAAAATGCTTTTCCTGTAAATAGGGTGGCTGATGGTGATATTGGTTAACAAACTAAGGAGTAAGGTGATCATGTGATATTGACCTTTTTTTATCCAATTTAGACTTAAAAAAATGTTATGATTAATTCAAAAGTCTAAATTCGTAATCTGATATGTGTTTTACTCTTTCCTGATATAAAGAAATGAGTTAAAATTGATTTTTGGATCAATAGTGGATGAGTCAAAAATGCTCAGACCATGAAAATGGCCTGCATGTATCGATACATTGCATAATGTATCGATACAGTTGGTCTAAAAACCTTGATAGTATCAATACAATGAACATTGTATCAATACAATGATCATTGTATCGATACTCTGAACCACTGTATCAATACATGTTGATATGTATCGATACATTTCTTTACAGAATGCATGTTTTGGTCCTGGCATGGCCTAGTATCGATACATGAGGTCTTGTATACATATATACTAAAAATTCAAAAATTGGCTTCTATTGTGCATTTAGACAATAATTAGATTAATAATTCTTAAAATCTTTCAACAACTGTTATGTTTTATTACTCATAATCTTAAATGTACTTAAATGTTTACAAAAGTATATAAAAATTGAATGAACTACACATTAGGGGTTAAATGTATATATTTTCTCAATAATTATGTACATACTCTTAAAATGATTCAAAATTAATATATCTCATTGAAATCTTGTTGGAATTAGTCCCCTAGCTTTGAATTAATCAACCTTCACTTTTTTGATATTCCAAAAAGGGAGAGAATTTTAAGGGTTAATTTGCTTGCTTGTACATCATTTATATATATCTCTATGCTAGCAAATAGGAAGATTTCACATGTGCTTATACTATCTATGTTATTAAAATCTTTAATATTTTGTGTTGGTAATCTTATAGCCAAATATGGCTAAAAAATGCTATCGCCAAGTTTTCTTTAATGCATTTTATAAAATCTTCAAAATTATTTCATAAAGCTTTTATTAAGGGGAAGTTTTATTAAAAATCTTTAAATGATTAGGGGAAATTTTATAAGCAAATTCAACATAAGTTTTGTCATATCAAAAATGGGGATTGTTAACTATATTAGCTTTGAATTAATCTAGATTGTTATGTAACTAAACCTTAAGCTTAATTAACTTGTGCTTAAATGTTTTCACATTAGTATTTTTTCATGGAATATTTTGTAAACACTTTAAAAAATATTAAAATGTATTTTAACTCTTTCAAGCACTTAAAAATGTGTCCTTGATACATACATTTACACAAAATGCTTTTTAGATAAGTTTTACATGTTTTAAAGTCATGAAAATCTCTTAAAATTGATTTTCATATAAATGTATCAATACACTATGTGTGTGTATTGATACAATGCTTGGCAATAGCTTAAATTTTCATAAAATCTTTAATTGTATTGATGCAAAGCCATTTATATGGTGAGTATCGATGCACACTTTGCTTGTATCAATACAGTAAGCTGTGACAGTCATATTTTGTACATATAATTGCAGAGTATCGATACACAAGGTGAATGTATTGAAAAAAAAATGAAAATTAATAGGAATCACTCAAATCAAGCTCATAATGGCTATATTCCGTCACTTAACATTTCGAACAACTATAATCATGATCAACACTATAAACAAGCCTCTATAAAGTGAAAGACTTAAAGTCAAAATTTTCATTATTTCCATCATTTTTTAAAGTAGTTCATTTTTATACAGTATTAATCCTTCCTATCTTTGTATTCTTCACTTTGTATCTTTAGATACATTTTGTTTGAGCCAAAATTCTTGTAAACACCTTGGCTTTAGAGGTTTTATTTGTTTACACTTAAATCCTTGTAAAAAAAGAGTTTCCTACTTAGATATTAAAAAATAGAAAATGTTTCTACTTAGCTTTTGAAAGGTAGAGAAGGGTTATATCTTAGCCATAAAAGATAAAGGGTAGAGGTTCTATTTTAGCCTAAAAAGATAGGGAGTGTAAAGGTTATGCCTTGTCCTTAAAAGGTGGATAATTTAAGTAAGTGAACTGAGAAAATTTAAGACAAGTGAGGCTAAGGGAGAAGGCATAGGCAATTGAGGCTAAACCCCTTTAAATACTTGAGTTTACTTCTTTTCCATATCTTTTTATTTGTTTCTATTATTTACTAACTTACATTTCTAAGCTTATTATTTATATTTTTCAATTTTATTTATCAAAGTTTTGAGAAATCGATTTACCCCTTCTTGATTTCTTTCGCCATTAGAAAGGTCCAATATATTTCATTTAAAAGAAAAAATTACAACTCCAAAAATAATTTGAGATATACAAAAGTGTTAAGAGATAAATTTTCTAGGCAATTTATGCCTCTAATGTTATGACATGAATTTTCCATTGGATGCTTTTAGAGACCATTCTTGATCGATCGATCTTTTTGATATTGGTTGATCCTTGATGACTATTTCAGAGTGCCCCATGATATGATGGAGGCCTTATGCTTAGGTAGGAATTGCGTCTCCTCTCTAGGTTCAGGTGGGAGTAGAATTTAGTAGGTTAGGTTGGCGTAGGGTAGGGTGGATAGTCAAATTGGTAGTCTGGATTTAGTTAGGTTTAATGCCTTACCCAAGGTATGATTGATGGCTCAAGTCAGTGATAGCTTAAGTTTGATTAGGTTTGGGTAAGGATAGGTTTAGTTACTTAAGTCTCTCTTTTAGGTTTTTAACTTAAACATGATTGTATACCTAGACACCCTTTTGGGTTTTCATCCAAGATTTTTTGTTTGGAATTATAGGATGCTCTTTCGAGTTTTCATCCTAAACTCTTTTTTAGGCGTAGTATTACTTTATCCCATTTATATTCACTGGGTTTGATGAATCACTACAATCCATTTTAGCTAAGATTAGGACTTCTCTAGAAAAGAATTACTTCACCACTTATAGTCCTTTCCAATTTGGGGTGCACTTGCCTTGAGCATCTTTGTGGAAATAAAGGATTTTTTAAGTACCAAGTCACCTTCATGAAATATGCGAGGATGAACTTTCTTGTTATAAGCTCTCATCATCCACTTTTGGTACATTTGTCCATGACCTTTTGCTTTCATCTTTTTCTTTTTAATGAGGTTTTAGTTGGGTTTCAAAAGAGTCTGAAGGGAGCTACAGGAAAAATAAGGTAAAAGTGTTTTTGGAGGCTAAGCTAATGTTGTTGTATCCTTTTTCATTGAGCATGAAAATTAGATTATATAGGACTATATTATAGCCCTTAAAATGAACTAGTAAAAAGGGCATATGGGACATTTATGGTGTACAACATGGTAAGTCATTGTACCACGGTGTAAGCTTTGAACATTTGATTGGTTAATCTTCATTCTTACAGACAAAGAAAGCCATGCATGAGCTAATCAAATGCTAATCTCACCTTCACGTTTATTAATATAGATTTTCTCATGAAATGCCCTTATGTCACCTTTAATGAACCTTTAAAAATGTGTAAATCTAGTCTTTAAAGCCTGAGAATGAAATCCACATGATTTGTATGAAATTATGTATGATATTGGATGATTTTTTAGGCCAAGATCTTAACAAAATTTGAGTTTTAAAATGTCTCAAAATTAGGCCAAGACAAGTTATGTATCGATACATTTAGGCAAAAAACCCTAAACGTGTCAATACTTTGAATTTGATATCAATACGTAGCAAGTTGTATTGATACTAGCAGTCCTATATCAATACAAATTCACTAAAAATCATGATTCTAGCATGACATAGGCTTGTATCAATACAAGCAACCTTGGTATCAATACCAACAATGAAATTTTAAACTTTTAGAATAAATATGTAAACGCTGTGTATCGATACATTTATGCAAAAATATAAAGTTTTCATATCATTAACCCTCCTAACATCTTATCTTAGTCATGAATGATGGGAGACTGATATGAGCTCATCTAAATGACTTAGTGGTGCCTCAAATGATGACCTTTGATGCCTTGGATATTGGCAATAAAGTGTCTATAATTGCCCTTCATTGGTTTTTGTTGAGTATCAAGGATAGGGCAAAAACATATAAACACTAATTTATCTAGGATGAGATAATACCTCTTAAGTGCTTGCAAAAATGAAGTCTAATTAATGTTTCACCATAATGGGTACAAGCTATTAGCGATAATTTTGATAAAAGTCCAAATAAGTTTTTGTAGGGTTTAACCTCTCTATTGTGCTTTTAGGTTTTTTAGTTTATCGTCCCTAGATAGGTGCTAGCTAATTTGGGCTTAAACTAGATAGGTGCTTACTTTTTATAGACTAAAGTTTATAGACATCTAACTCTTTATGGACAGACTTAATAAATGTCTATCTCTTTATGGACTAATGGAGGTAAGCATCTAGCTCTTTGTAGACTGAGGTAGGTATGCATTTTTGTGGATTGAAGTAGGTAAACCTCTAACTCTTTATGGACTAAGGTAGGTAAGTGTCTAGCTCTTGGATAGAGGTAAATAAGTGTCCAGCTCTTTATGGACTGAGGTTGGTAGGCATCCAACTCTTCATTGAATGAGGTAAATAAGCGTCCAACTCTTTATTGACTAAGGTTGGTAGGTGTCCAGCTTTTTGTGAACTAAGGTAGATAAGCATCCAGCTCTTTATGCACTGAAGCTGGTAGACGTCTAGCTCTTTATGGATTAAAGTTGGT
The DNA here is from genome assembly GCA_038381775.1 of Adansonia rubrostipa. Classification (NCBI taxonomy): domain Eukaryota; kingdom Viridiplantae; phylum Streptophyta; class Magnoliopsida; order Malvales; family Malvaceae; genus Adansonia; species Adansonia rubrostipa. Next base: position 5,193 of record JBBYHM010352293.1, read on the forward strand.
AGGCATCCAGCTCTTTATGGATAAAGTTGGGTGGCATCTAGCTTTTTATGGATTAAGGTAGATAGGTCTGTAACTATTTATAGACTAAGGTTGGTAGATGTCTAGCTCTTTTTGGACAGTGCCAATTTCAATATGCTTACCATATGGACAACTACATTAGGTTTGACTCTTGGACTAGGCCAACTTAACTAGGCCTACCACATAGCCAGATATGTTGGGCTTTAACAATAGGTGTCTAACTCTTTGTGGACTAAGATGATTTGAGTTTAGGGATCTTACTTGAGGAAGGCTTTCAAAAATAAGAATCTATACTTGGAGTTCTTAGCTTGTTTAGGACTTTACAAATTAGGAGTCTCTACTTGCAAAGTTGTTAATTGATTCATGGATGATGCATGGGGATGCAAATACATGTTTAAGTGAAGCAATTTGATGATTTAGAAACCTAATCTAGTAATTGGTTATAGCATTTTTGAGTTGCCCTTGGTCTAAGAGTTCCATCAGGTGCCTTTTTTACCAATCTTGCTTTTACTATTCAGAGACTGAATGGTTAAGGTTGTGTTTAAAGGATATGAATGGCCTATGATTTGCGAAGAAAAGTTCTTAAGCTTGATTCACTCGTGTTTAGGATTCTTTGGTTAACTAGATTTATTGATAAATTTGATGGGCTAGTTTATGGTTTGATCGAAGAGGTTGCTTCTAATAGTCTTGGTTAACTGATTTGAATTTTGGGTGCTAATGACAAAGGTTAGAAATGGGTAGTTTAGCTCTAGCTTTTGGCTAATGTTTGCTAGGAAAAAAAACTTTAAATATGTGTTTGGAATAAAAGTCTAATGGGTAGGACCAGCTATGGTTCTAGCATTCATTCTTGGCCTTCAATTTTAAAAAGATTTTCCTATAAAATTGTTGTATTCTTCAAAGTAATATTAGGAAATCCCATTATCGGTGTTGTATATTTATCAAGCATTACAATCTAGATGATAAACATGTTGCAATATGGTATGCAAGTATGACAAAAGAGAGTTGAAAGACAAAAAAATGATCACATTTCATTCTAAAAAGGAGAGGAGTACAATTCATGAAACATTCTAAGATATACAAATAGTTAAAGAGTAATTTTTCTGGGCGATTGGTGCCCTTTGATGCCAATAACATTATCTTCCACTAACTGCTTTTGAAAATCTTTTTCAAATGATAAATCCTTTTTTATGTTGGCCTATCTTTAAGAAAAACCCTTGGATTACCCCATGATACAGTGGCTGCCTTAAGCTTATATAGGTACTACCTTTTTTCTCTTAAATCAGGTAGAAATGGTGTTGAGTAGGTTAAGTTAGGGTAGAACATGTGTGTCAAGTCATGATTTGGTGTTTCAATCATGATCTAGGTTTAGTTAGGCTTAGTTAAGGGCAGTATTTGGTTACGTAAGTTGTCCTGCTAGGTTTTCAACTTAAGTAAGTTTGTCGACCTAGATGCCATTTTAAGTTTTCATCTGAGGTATTTTTATAAGATTATAGGATGCCCTTTCATGTTTCCATCCTTAAATCTTTTTAGGCATAATATTTCTGGATAGAATTAGAGCTGACAGGGTTAGATAGGTCAATACTCACTACCATCCATCTCAGTTAAGATTAAGGCTCGTTTAAAAAATGCATGTTTTACTATGTATGGCTCTTACTAGTTTATGGTTCATTTTCCTCAGGCATCTTTATGGATTAGAAAGATTTGCTTGAGCACTAGATCACCTTCACGAAATTACCAAGGATGAACTTTCTTGTTAGTAGCTCTCATCATACACTTTTGGCACATTTATCTATGATAGATAGCTTTCATTCTTTTCTCGTCAATGAGGTTAAGCTACTCGTATCGATCTCTGACCCATTTAACTTCTTTGAGCTGTGATTCTATTAAAACATTGAGTGAGAGGATCTCAACCTCAATAGGTAAAACAACTTTTATCCCATACACAAAGGAGAATAAGGTAGCACCTGTAAAAATCCAAACTAATATGTGGTAAGATGCAGCACACAAAGTAGCTTGTCATGCTAGTCTTTATTTGTCTTAGCCATTTTTAAACTATTTTCTTGATGTTTTTGTTGGCTGCCTCAATTGCCTTATTATTTTTGGATGGTACGACACTGAGTTAGGATGCTAGATTTTGAATTGAGAACAAACTGCCTACATCATTTTGTTTTTTAATTTGGAGCATTATCTATGATAATTTGTTTAGGTAACCCATATTGGAAGATGATGTCCTGCTCCATAAATTTATGCACAATAGACTTGGTGACACTGATATATAAAGCTACTTCCACCTATTTGGTGAATAATCAATGGCGACCATAATGAAATGGTGCCTATTAGAAGCTTTAGGGGTGATGGGTCCTATCATATCTATGCTGTACATAGTGAAAGGCCCTGAGGCTATCATAACATGTAGAAGTGATGGGAGGACATGAATTTTGTTCGCATTGATTTGGCTCTTGTGGCATTTTCGCACATAGTTAATGTAATCTTTCTTAAGGTTCAACCAATAATAGCTTGATCTTATAACTTGTTTTGCCATTTTTTTCTATTGGTGTTTGTGCCATAGACCACCTCATGGACTTCTTCTAGAATTCTCTTAGCTTCGAAGACATCCACACAGCTGAGTAATATCTGATCCTACACTTTCTTATGTAAGATTCGACCATCCAGAACAAAACTAATGCCTATTCTTCAGATGGTTCTCTTTTCGATTTTGGTAGCATGCTTAAGGTACTGCTAGTCTCGAACATACTGGGGAATGTCATGGTACCATAGTAAATCATCTTTTTATTTCTTTATGTTTTAGTAATGTGTCAGGGTTTCATGGATACTCATTCGGATGGCTATGACTTTTGACTCTTAGTTTACTTCAAACATAGAGGCCAAGGTTGTCAAAGCATTGACCATTTGGTTTTCCACCTAAGGTAAATGTTGGAAGCTAATTTCATTAAATTTTAATCTTAGTTCAGAGATTGGCTTCCCATATTGGACTACAACATCTTAGGTTTCTTATTATTTTTTAGGCTAATAGATACTAGGGTCATATGCCCAAACACTTATCAAATTTTGATACCTTTTTTATGACAACTTGAAGTCTTATAACACATGCCTTGTATTTTGCTATGTTATTGGTACAATCGAAGATAAGTCTAGCAATAAAATGATAGTAATTTGTATTAGGTGAAATCAAAATTATCGTAAGTCCATACCATAATGCATTTGAAGCTTGTTAAAATACATTTTCCAAGGCTGTCTATAGTTGGTAGCATCTTTTGCCTTGGATATACACATTAAGTCTTCATCTGGGAACTTAAAATCTAGCAGTCTACAATTATCCTTTGCTCAGCTCACTATGAATTCGGTTATCACACTACCCTTGATGGCTTTCTAGCTTATATAAACAATGTCTACTTAAAAAGCAAGACTTGGCACTAGCTAACTTTCCTGATAAGGTCGGGGCCTTGCATAGGTATTTAATTGGATCAAGTATCACGATTAGCCATGTAGAGTGGTATAAAATGTATTATCTTAGTCTTCGAGTGGTCCAAACCAAAGCACAACATAACTTATCAATTGCTAAATAGTTATTTTCGTACTCCATGAATGTTTGGCTCAGATAGTAGATAGCTTGCTCCTTCTTACCCAGCTCATCATGTTCACCTAATACATAGTTGATAGACTTGCCGAAAACAAACAGATACAAGATTAGAGGCTGACCGAGCACTAATACTAGTTGGTTTGACAGGCAATGTTTGACTTTGTTGAAGGCTACTTGGCATTCATTATTGTATTCTCTGAGAATCTATTTTTGAAAAAGTCAAAAAATTAGATCACACTTGTCAATTAACTGAGATATGAATCTAGCTATGTAGTTCAGTCTCCCAAGAAAGCTTCTCCACACTTTCTGAGTACGAAGTAGTGGCAAGTTTTGAATAACCTTGACTTTGTCGAGGTTGACCTTTATCTCTCATACACTCATAACAAAACCTAATAGCTTACCAGAGGTAACACTAAAGGTATTTTTAAAGAGATTAAGTTTAAACTAGTATTTATGTAGTTGTTTAAAGAGTTTTAAAGATTGACAACATGCTCACTTTCCTTTGGTGATTTGGCGATTATATCATCGACATAGACCTCTATCATGGAATAACTCATCATCATTTTTTGGTAAGTTACCTTGGTGTTCTTGAGTTTATAAGGCATAATCTTGCAGCAAAAAGTGTCCTACATGGTCACGAAGGTGGTTTTCTCTATGTCTTTGAGTGCCATTTTTATTTGGTTATGGCCTAAAAATCTATCCACGAATAAAAATAAAAGATTCTTGGTAGTATTATCATAGTAAAGTGTTGATGTGAGGTAAAATGAGATTGTTTTTAAGACTATCCCAATTTAGATCTTTATAATCTAGACACATTTGCATATTTCCATTCTTTTTAGGGACCGAGACTATGTCAGTTACCCATTTGGGATACTCAACTAACTTGAGGAATCCAGCCTTGAATTGTTTTTCTACTTCTTTATTTTTCAAATGCATCTTTAATTTCATTCTCCTGAGCTTTTATTGTATGGGTTAACATTCAAGTCTTAGGGGAAGTTTATGGACCACAATGTCAGTGTTTAACCTTGGCATGTCCTTGTAGGACCAGGCATACACATCTCAATATTCTTAGAGAAGGTTAATCAATTCGGCTCAGGTGAAATGATTTAAAGAAGTTGTTATCTTGACCTTTTTCTAATTTTCCTTTGTTCTTAGATTTATAATTTTAGCAGGTTCCTCATGAGGCAAGATTTGTTTTCTCTTTTTGTTCAATTAACCTGAACAGATTGGCTAGCAAGGGGCTTTCCTCGAAATCCCTCTAAGGCTTGACTTGATCCATACAAATCAGTCGCTTAAAATCAATTTTCGTAATCTTGGCAAGTATATTCATGTCATTTTCATCTGGATTCCTGAGAATATAAAAAAATAATGTAGGCAAAAAAATATGAAAAAAGATCTAATAGTTGGCCAAAAAAATAAAATGAGACACAAGAGATAAAATGCACATGCTGAGTCATTTTTATTAATAATACTTAATAAAAGGATGCCTGTACAAAGGACCTTACAATGTTCTTGGGTAGAAACATGTAGGTTTAGTTTGGTAGCATTACTTTAAATCAAATTTAAATAGTATAGGAATTTTTGTTTCAATCTAAACATTTGGAATGAATCCCAGAGTGCACAGACTAGTCTCACAGTCCATTACTAATGTTCTTAGCTTATCAATGGCTTTAATATAGAAATCTCTAAATGTTTTGCTCAATGTGATTACAACATTATTACAGTTGGTATTTCTTCCCTATCTTGGACTAATGCTCCTTCTAGACAAAAACCTTCATGTAATGGTGGAGATGACATGGGTTCACATTTTAACTTTTGACTCAACAATAGAACCATTCTCTTCTCCCAATTTTTTGAGCTTGTTTTCTTTGTTGCTGTGCACAAGGATTGAATCCTAAACCTTTTTTTATTGATTTGATTGATTACTTTTAAAGCTTTGGTGAGTCCTTAAAAATGCCTTTGAAGCCTTTTTCTAGCCCTAACACCCTTTTCAATGGTTAACTTAAGACCCATGCAAGTAATTATCAATAAATAAGGCTCAACCATTGGCAAACCCTTTTTAACATAAGTGGCATTGACAAACTTGAAGGGCTAAAAAAAAGATTGCGAGACATCCTCATTAGGCTCAGTATACAGCGCATCAATCGAGGTAGCAGCAATAATGTCCCCTTCCCCTCTGATATTTATAACTTTATTTTCAGTGATGAACTTTAGTTTCTAATGCAACAACAATGACACTACCCTAGAAGAGTGGATCCAAGGCCTTCCTAATAAGTAACTATATGATGGAGCGATGTTTATTATATAAAGGTCTATTTGGTAGATGCATGGGCTGATTTGGAGTAGGATGGTGATGTTTACCATAACTTCTCTGCATGTCCCATTGAATGCTCACACAACTGTGTGACTATGCTTGATTTGGGAAGCGTTGATAAAAAGTTTGTTCAGGCACGTTAAGGGCATTACATTTAGGGTTGGCCCATTATTAATGAGAACCTTTGGCAGTGCACTTCTTTTATAATAGGTAATGATGTGGAGAACTATGTAAGTTCCCTACCTATGTGGGGTGTTTCATTATTTTGAAGGATATGTAGTTATTTACTTAATATTACTTATGAAGTGATCGAAGTGCCCTATTAGAATATCATGCAGGATATAGGCTTTATTTAAGACCCTAAAGAGAGCACTCTTATACACTTTGAAATTTAGAATCGATGATGGCATAGATATCTTGGCAGGTTTCTTATTCAACTGATTGACAATGCAAGAACTCTGAATGAAGTTGTAGGGTGTGCCTTTATCTATAGCAGTAATAATTGGATCTAGTGTTTTCTTTATTTTGACAGCTGATTTTTGACACTAACCCAACTTTTAAAAAAGCTTGCCATACTTTACTCATTGGTGTCCTAAACTCTTTGATGCTCTTTTTGACCAAATAGCTTTTTCCATTAATCATGACATTTATTCTCGGTTTCACATGGTTCAGGAATGGATTGGCCCCTACATTAAGTCTTGACCCTTGTTTAACTTTGATGACATTCATTTTCTAGTAGGCCTTATACTTTTCTTTTAAAAGAAATGTAGTTTTCGATGCTGAAGCCTTTTGCTCTAGCATGGTACTCGCCCATCATACCATTTAGGAGAAAGGGCAACCTTGGTGTTAAAAACACTAAAGCCACTGACTTGCCTACCGGTGAGCAAGAATAGATTTCTCTATAAGAATAAGGGAATGGTTCAAAATATTGCCTCTCTTGAGGTATCTGTTGGTTGTTAGGTGCTCTGGCATTGCCTTAGTTATGAGGTTAAGCATTATGAATAGTGTTTTGGGTGGGATTTGGTGAAAAAATTATTAGTGGTTAAATCTAGTAGAATATAGCGGTTGTGGGATTGGTGAGTATGGGTTGAAACCTAGATAGGCCATGGTGGGAAAGTGCATGTTCGACATCAGATACAGGTTCTGGCCAAGTTTAGCTAGACCATTACTAGTTAAACCATTCACTTTATTTTCTTTGTTCTTGGTAGCAAACTTTTTGGTTAAGTTAGGTAATTTTCCCCTCGACATTTTGCTAGTTTTTATGATGTTGTCATCATTATGCTCGATATTGCCATATCAATGAAGGTCTTCATGGCATTCCCCATTAACTTTTCATAGTAAGGAGCTCGTAGGGTATTGATGGACATGGTCATCATTTCTTTTTCATTTAGCAGAGCGTAGACCTAGGCAGCCTTTTCTTGCCACCTTTAAGTGTACTACCTAAAGCTTATGGTGGTTTTCTTTTCCATGTTCAATAGAGAGAGGCAATCTAGAGCCCAATATGATATGTGCTTATACTGATCAAGGAATGCATGAGCTAGATCTGCCTATGTCTAAATTCTGACTGGATAGAGCTCATGTACTAATGGACAGGAGCTCTCGCTAGCCTATCTTAGAAGTAGTGTATTACTAATTTTTCATTGTCTTCATGTCTAGCCATCTTTTGACAAAATATACAGATATATGTGGTAAGATCCATGGTCCCACTGTATTTGTCAAAATTTGACACTTTGAATTTAGGTGGGATGATAGGGTTTGAAACTAGACCTAGGATTTGGCACCTACGATTCTAAACTTATCATTTCCCTTTATAGCCTTGAAACATTCTCTAATGGCTTATACTTGAAGTCATTTTCATTAGCCTTGACAAATTTTAGGCTAGATTCCTTTTTTTACTCTACTTATTCATTAAGGTCTGGGACCAAGGAATTTATGGGTGAAGATCCTAGGTTCAACCATGATACCCTGGAACCAAATGTGGTGCAGTCATTGGGTTTATATAAATAACTATGCAAGTGGGATTGATGCTATCGGGGGTAGCCATTCTTGGGATGCCTCTCATGAGTATTGGTAGCTTCAGTACCACCATTCACATTAGCCTCTAGGTTAGCTGATTCTTTGTCCCTATCAATGGTATTCGCTTGTCCTTTATCCTTTAGGGAGGTAGTTAAAAGCTTTGTCAATTTGGCAACTTAGGCTTGCAATACATCTATTTTATGAAGCATCTGTTCATGAGCCTTCTTATGCATAATCTCAAGCCTCTAGATACGAGCCTAGTGATCATTTTTTATTGCTTTTTGATAAAGATGAATGTCGTACCAATATTAAATGTTTGATTTCATAGTTTAAGGACCATCGCACTTTAGAGTGATACGAGATTAGACTTATTGTGATATGATAAGCATGATTTATTCGGGAATAAAAATGTAATCATGTATATGTGAAAATGTTATAAGAATGAAAATAGCATGATGAAACAAAATTAAATTATGCGTACAAATGCAAGAGATAGTTGGATTTTGGCAACAGCTCCAAAATAAGTATATTCCATTTGAACAAAACATTAGTTACAACCCATCAAGTCCAAAAGTAATCAAATCCAAAAAATCACACTTGATTACATTGTTTGATTACAAGTTCTAGAAAATTCAACAATTTTTGTCATGATCTCCTACGGGGACAAAGTCTAGCCTCATGGATCTAGCTAATTCAATCATGTCATTTACACTAGTCTGAGCCACTTGAATCTACTAAATAAGACCTTGGAGATATTCCTTATATTACAATTAAGCCTAATCAACCAAGATCTAATTCTAATGCAACATTTTAGAAGACCTTGATAACCCTTCAACTTGGTTTAGCTCGGCCTAAAGGGTATGCTCCATTTCCTAAACCCTTGCCATTAAAGTTTCAATCTTAACCTTTCTTTCTTGAAAAACTTATACATGAGCTATAAGATCTTGCTTCTCCTCTAATAGACCAATGTAGTAGCGCGAACTCTGGTGAGTTCTTTTGTAGTGGCCTTCACTTTGGCCTTCCAAGTCTCCAAGTCATTGGTAAGAGAAATGACTTTGGCTTTTCATTCAGTTAGGGATTTGTTAACTCTTTGGTACTTTTCTGCTTTTCAAAGTGCCATGTAGCCTTTTTTCAGGTCTTGGAGGTGTTCATTGAAGGCATTTTTGCCTTTACAAGGTATCATATCTGCCCTATTAGACATGACACTCATGCTTCTATTGGCTTTTCTTTTTTCTTTTTTGCAACTAATATATTTCTTTAGCGAAGGTGGCTCTTTCTTGCATAAACTCTTACTTCAAGATCTCTATCTCAGATAAAAGGGTCACTTGTTTGCACATGAGGAGCTCCACCAGTAGGTAATAGCACGTTATCATTAACTTGCTTGGCTATGAAATCCTCATAAGGTAGAGTCACTATTTTTCCCCTCTTTAGTATGATATGGTGACTCTTCTACCATGTATTGAAGATCTTCTGCACCTTGCTTGTGTAGTCATCTCCTTCGTACTGAAAATCTGGTGTACTAAGGCCATGAGTGACTGGGACAAACTATAGATAATTGAACTGTCGTAGGCCATAAGTGGATATAGTTAATGCTTTCTTATAATCCAGTAAGAGGTACCCAAAGATAAGGCTCATATTTGTACACAACTAGCTAGGAATGATCCACGGAACTATCTAAGTTACCTCCTTAGCACTTAAGTTTCAAAACTTTGCAATCTATTAATTTTTAGTGGCATCTTATGACCACTTTTTTTCAAGGAACTTGGTAAGGGGACTAAAATTTGGCATATATGGTTGTAGTAGTTTCTTACCCCAAAATGACTAAGGAACAATAGTTTATAGTTAACTCAAATTAGGCCAAGAGAGTAATATCCCCATAACTTTCTGTGAAGAGTACTTTACCAGTCTCATCCCAACCATTCCATATATCTTTTAGATCCTAAAGATTAAATTGCTTGAAACTCATTTCACCCTACTCTAGGATCTTTGAGATATACCCAAGCCGAAGATTATCCTCATTTTATCTCTATTCCCTTTTGACTCAATTTTAACTGTCTTAAAATCTTCAAATGTTTCACCCAGTCTTATGCCATGGTAGATACTTGTTAAGGGACACTACCCTTGGAACCAACTATCTTGACATAATATGAGATGACATGATGCATGCAGCAAAGACGACAAAAAAAAAGCACTAAGTTAGTTATTTATTAAGAATGTAACAAATTAATCAAAAAAATGCTCAATAGTCATCATGATATACACATCATAACTACGGGTATGGTCGTTTTGCTCATCAAAACCTTGATTGATATAGACAGCATAACTGCATGGCCGAGTTAAGGTTATCTTGATGGTGTCTCATTAGGTATAAAAGTTACCTCTCAGAATAGTGATAATTCACTTGTCATTATCCTATTACAAGTCAATGTCTAACCATCCATTAGCATATGGCTTGTTTAAATGGTTTGTCCATAGTGAGATAACATGATGCCTCTTAGGACATTACTAATGATGTGGGTAATGATATTAGCTCAAAATCATCTAACAATTAACGGGCATCAAGCCATTCGTTAGACAGCATAACAATTAACCTGGGTGAATTTTATTCCTTGAAAGGCGATGTCAAGCCTTGAATAGGTGTTAAGTGACAACATTTGCATGCTATCTCTTGAGAAAAAAAGCATTAGCTATTGGTTAGATAGCATAACAGCATACCCTGATGATATATTATAATGGATAATATATCTCGGGGTGAAAAGTAATTGGCATCAACAATGATGTTTGTTCATCATCACCTACATGACATTAATAAAGAGAAGTAAGATGGTAGGAAGTGTTTCCTCAAGTGTCTTATTCTTTCGGTCATTCTACCAGTACTTCGGTATGGTTTGACATTGTTTGGCTATTATGGCTAACTATATGGGGTTAGATTAGCTCTAAATTAGTTCCCAAATCATTCCTCTATCTGATAAGAACAGTTGAGGCACCCTGATCCTTGGCCCATCGCAGGCTTGGCAAAACAAGTTTGATTCAGGAGCATGTATTTCTCTATGCCCATACAGATAAAAGGAACACCAGAGAGCATAGGTAATCTACATTCTAGAAGATATTGCTAGCCCACAGTTAAAAAAGTGATACCATGGAGGACAATAGCTTATTCACACCTAGGGAAATAGCTAATCACTCTTTGGGAAAATACAATGAGAATCTAATGCAAATGTGGGTGCATGGTGTGTGTCGAGGAAACATCAAACTTTTCTGTTTTACTTTTTATTACCATATAAAAGAATTATCGTATTCATTTTTTGGGCAAAAAAATCCCTAGCAAATATAGGAAAAACAAATATACATAGGATATTGACAAATAAATGCTATGTATAAAGAGAATGAAGAAAGGGGATTATAAATAAATAAAAACAAAAAATCAAGGAAAATCAAGAACTAGATAAAGTTTGGCTAGTTGTAGGCCTAACTCTTTAAAACATGTCCATAATAAAGTCGCCAAGCTATCGACCCGATGCGTTGCCATTCACCCAATTGCTCGATTGGAATACGCTTAACTTAAAATACATTTCCTTTGATTGGGAATTTGGAATAGAGCATAACAAGGCCTCATGGTTAGAGTAAGGGAAACCTCTGACAAATGGCTCATCCAACTATTCTTGGATGGCACCCATGAAGTGGCTAAAACTTAAAGTTGCCACCAATCATTTTAGGTTAACAATGACTAGACACGTATTAAAATCAATATTTTTGTGTTGCAAAATTCTAAAATCAATATTTTTGAGCATAGCTTGTGCAAACTTGAGTTCATTTAAAAGGGTCCAAAAGTTGATTATCCATGGGAAGGATTAGCACACCCAAAATGCCGTAAATTGAAACCATTTAGCTGTAAATTATCTTAGTCTCAGTTTTCTTGGTTTTTCATGTATATAGTCATTATTCATGTGTAACCCCCTTGTTTTGATGCAATTTTAGAAAAATATTAAATTTAGGTTTTGCATAATGAAATTAAGTTTGTATCTCTTTCTGTAACCCAAAAAAAGGAGAAACATAGAGGTTTTGGTAAAATAATCTCCAAATTAATTTAGAAAAGGATGTCCTATGTCGAGTATTGGATGGGTACTAACATAAAACATGGTCTTAGGTTTTAAGAAATTTGATTTTTAAAACATGTGTGCAAAATCATCAATGATGAAAGGAACATGTTACTAAGGCATAAAGGAATATAATAAATATTTTATTAAAAATGAATATACAAAAGCATAGAAAGAAAGAGATGGTCAGTATGTATCTCCTAATTGACCACAATTATTGAAGAATAAATGAATTGACAATTTTGAGACATGTTTAGACTTGATGATCACTTGAGGTATGAAAAAAAGTTTTGATGAAAGGGTTTGGGGAAGCCTAGGGAAAAGAAAACTTAGATTTTGGGTGAAATTTTAAAAAGGGGGATTAGGGTATCTTTTCAAAAGAATGAGATTAGAGAATCTCCTCAGAAAAGGTGGGGTTAGAGTATCCCCATAAAGAAAACTTTGAGTAATTTTTAGAAAATTGAAATGTTTTGGATTTTTCTAGTGAAATTATGAGTTTGAAATTAACATGATAATTTAAATAGTAAATGAAAATTAGTTTAAGGAAATGTTTGGGCCTTGATTCAAACCTAGGGGGACTTGTGTTATGACATACGACTCCATAGGGAATTAATTTGTGCATTACAAGGTATTCCAATGCCTTGAAAAAGTGGTTGGGAAAATTCATTTGATTTTCTTAAGTACAGGGACAACATTGTGTTAGCCACATTCATGAATTTATTCTAGGATGGTCCGAAGGCTTTAGGGGACAAATGAGATACCATTCAAAAGGTAACTCAAACAAGGATTAATGTAAAAATATTCTGAGAATCTAGAAGATTGTTTTCCAGGTAGAATTAATTTTAAAGTTGGGTTTGGTTTATCACTAATAGCACATGTAGGGGAAAAGGTGTATAGAAATTTGAAAAATCATCCTATACTCATTTGGAATCATTAGATCGCAAACAATACCACTTTAGATAGGAAATGTCATGTAGTTTTTAGGAAAAATGTTTATGAAATTCTAGAAATATCATCTAATGGTCGAAATGGCCTAAATAAAATACAAATCGCTAATTTAGGGTGTTAAAGATAGTGAAAGTTTAAAAAATCATAACTTTCTTATCTGGAATGGAATGATCCGAAGGCAAATGAGATATTGTTAGAAAGGTAATTCAACTCCCTTATACCAAAAAGTACCAAAAAATAATTTTTTAAGTCGCAATCATAATATAGCCAACATCAGAATAAGGGTTTTTCAAGGTTAACGATTTTTTTCTCACATGACAAGGTGTCAAACAGAGGAATGTCCAATAACTAGGGTCTATGGTAGTGGAGTAATGGACCAATCCAAATCCTAAAGAGTGGGCCGATGAGCTGCCTGCTATCCACGCCCTTAATTCACAACATAAGGCTTAAATCAAGGCATTAATCAAACAAATTGTAAAACTAAGAAACATTTAAAGGCTAAAAACAAAATATATTTTGCCTCACTTAATCCTAAACCCAAACATACAAGCTTGATTTATCCCCTTGATCGGAGGAGCAATGGATTAAAAACTTTAAATCCATACTAGTCTTTATTGATTAAAGTTAGCATAAACATAACTTGGGGTTTTTTAAATAGATTTTTTTGAAATCATCTCAGGGACATTTCATCAAACACATGATAAACTAAACATTGTAGAAGCATCAAACATGAATAAGCATTCAAAACTGCACCATAAATCAATACAAGCATGCTAGAAGTGCAACTAAATGCATAACCATACTTAAAACAAGCTATGATGAGCATTTAAACATAAAATGAGCATGAGTAAATGAATAAAAAATAGCAAGAATGCATGAAAAATGGGCTATTTTGATACCAAAATGAAACATGGAAATTTTGGTCATCCAAACAACATCAAGACATTAAGAAAATCATGGAAATCCTACAACTACCATAACCAAGGCCATAATAATGCATGAGAGTCCTAATAAGGTTATTGTAACATGTATGGCTCACTAAGATTATGTAAAAGATGAAAAATAGAAAAATAAATGGAGAAATAATGGAAAATATACCAAAAAGCCTCAAACTTTAGCCCTGTCTTTGAGTAGAAAAATGACTTTAGCTTTGAGCTCACTTTTTTCGTTCTCTTTGCTATTGATTAGCAAGAAAGAGATGTTAAAAAAAAAGATTTTTGGTTATGGTATCAATGGAGGGGAGTTTGGAGGTTGACAATAAACGAAATGTGAGGTTTTATGAGGGTTTTTGGAGGAGTCTAAGGGGAGCTCCAGGAATAATAAGGTGAGAGCATTTTTGGAGGCTGAGGTAATGTTATTGTATCCTTTTTTGCTGTACATGAAAATTAGATTATATAGGACTACATTTTAGCCCTTAAAATGACCTAGCATGTAGGGCGTACAAGACATTTGTAATGTATAATATGGTAAGTCATTGTACCATGGTGTGAGCTTTCAATGTTTGATTGGTCAATCTTAATTCTTACAGACAAAGAAAGCCATGCATGATATGATCAAATGAGAAATCTCACCTCTACCCTTCATTAAATCATATAATGCCCTTATGCCACCCTTAATGGACCTCCAAAAAAATGTTTCAAGCCAATGCTTAAAGCCTAAGAATGAAATCCACATGATTTGTCTAAAATTATGTCTACTATGAGATGATTTTTAAGGCTAAACTCATGATCAAATTTGAGTTTTAATGTCATGGTACGAAAGGTAAAACAGGTCCACTACTTATATCCATATGGGCTGCTGAAAGATGGCCAAACACAAGGAAAATGAAAACTGTTGATACATTGCTTCCAAAACAACCTAACAGGTTAACTACTTATTGGTGCATAAAGCTTGATCCAGTCAGGATTCAAACATGGGCAAATCTATTTCGCGTTTTCCTTGATCAATATAGGCATGTGTCAAATTAGGCTCTAGATTGCCTTTCTCTAATGAACATGGAAAAGAAAGCCATTCAAAGCTTTAGGCAGTATGCCTAGAGCTAACGAGAAGATGATGCCAGTTTCATGCACTGTTGATCGAGAAAGAGATGATATTACGTTTATCAACACTTTACGAGCTCCTTATTATGAGAAGTTAATAGAGCATTCCATGAAGAACTTCGTTGATATGGTAATATCATGCAAAATGATCAACAGCACCATAAATTTGGCAAGATGTCAAGGGGAGAATCATTTAGCTCAAACAAAAAATCTATTGCCAAGAATAAAGAGAAAGAAGTGAATGTGATAATCAGTAATAGCATAGCTAAACTAAGCTAGAACCTATATCTAATGTCAAACATGTACTTCCCTAGCATGGCCTATCTAGGCTTCAACCCATACTCGCCAATTCCATAACTGATTTATTCAATCGAATTTAACCCAAAAATAAGCTTTTCACCAAATCCCATCCATAACACCATTCAAAATGTTCAACATCACAACCTAAATGCTAAAGCACCTAACAACCAATAAGCACTAGGAGAGGCAACATTTTGACCCATTCCTCTATTCTTATAAGAAAACTATTTTCACTTACTTTTGGGCTAGTTGGTGGCTCTAGTGTTAATAACCCTAAGGTCACCCCTTTATCCTAGTGTGATGAGAACACTTACTATGAATACCATGTTGGAGTATAGGGTCACACCATTAAAAACTACTTTTCTTTCAACAAAAAAGTGTAAGGATTACTAAATAAGGGTTTGATTAAAAGTGACGAAGGGTTAAGCCCTAATATTGGGGCTAATCCACTCCCAAACCATGTGGAAACAAGGATAAATCAGTAACCAACAGGAAGAATTGCTCGATTGAAAAGAACATAAAAGAGGTTAAGATACTAATGAGCAGAGTATGGCAAGTCTTTGTAAAGGTCAGTATAGTACCAGGAATTAAGTATCAGAATGAAGAAACTATCAAATCTTGTTGTTGCCACTAGGGTAGAGTAACACCTTGCAATGTTGTTTAGAGCTCCTAGGGTTGGTCTAAGAGATGATGGATCACTCAAAAATCAAATTTATAAGGAGAGGAATGAAGGCGTGAATGCCGCCATCAACACCACAAAAAAAATGAGAAAAACCTTCTCTATGGGTTTGAGTGTCGCAATATGGCCTGGATACAAAACCTAACTAGTTGGACTTAAAAGGCATATGCACCCTTCATTCCTATATATATATCATTATTTTTTATTTTTTGAGGGCTATATCAATATTATTTTATACTGGTTTTTGGGATCGAGTCATCGAGATAAATCTCTCATTCAACTTAACCTTAAATAGTCATTATAAAAAGATATTCATTTTTCTTGGTTTCGCCACCAATATATTTGGCCTAGGTGAGATTGGTAACCTACTAGAGTTCATATTTTGTAGGTTATGAAACCTCTAAAAACAAACTCTAAGATCTAGGATAATATCAGAGATCACTTGAAAGGATTTGGGAGTCAGTTACAATCAAGAATAAGGATTGTTCCCTCTCATAATGCTCAGTAATCAGTACCTTATTCATCATATGTTTACATAAATCTCAATTTTTATTTGATTTCAATATCTGATATTTAATTATAATTCCCATATGTTTAAATAAAATATGAAATAAAATTATTATTTCATTTGAAAAAATTGGGTTTTCACTATTTTTTAAAAATCAAAATATCTTTCGCACCCCACTGAAGGGCTGGAGGAACACAAAAGATTTTTAAAACCAAAATATCTTTTCTACCCTACTAGAGAGCTGGAGGAATATAAAAGGTTTTATATTTACAAAATTAGAAAAATCCTAGTTTTCTCATTTTTAAAAGGATATCTGATTATTAAAATAATCCATAAAACCTCTCTCGAAGACATTGCCTTAATTTTTGAAAATTTTTGGTTTGATTAACAATAATAGTGTTTGTCCTAAGACCTAGTTTTGACTACATGTATGACACTAGACTTTAAGGACCTAAGCATGGTCGATAGGACCAAAATGTCATGTAAAGCACCATTGACATGAAAGTATCCTTGTAACTCTAAAAGACTTGGTTTTAATGCAAAATTACCAAAGTGTTCCTAGGGTGTACTTTTAACATGAAAGTATCTAGATAACCCTAAAAGACTTAAAAATATCATAAAAGATGAAGCTATCGCTAATACACATCTTTGGCATGAAAACATCCAATGTCTACATAGGACTCAATAGCTTAATTACCAAAATATCCCTAAAGTATACCTTCAAAGTGAAAATATCTCGGTAACCTAAAAGAGTCGATGACATCATAAATAAATGAACCTATTCCTACTGTGCATCTTTGACATGAAAGCATCCTAGTAACCACATAAAACTTGTTTCTAATATAAGTTATTAAAACGTCCTTAAGGTCTACTTTTGACATAAAAATATCTCGGTGACCCTAAAGGACTCAATAATGGTATGGAATGAAAATTTTACCCTAAATGGAAAGCTTAGGCATCAAAGGTGACATAAAATACAAACTTACTAATAAGGTCCCTAAGTTTTTCAAAATTGCATATTAGCCTCAAAATTGCTAAAAATGGTAGAAATATTTCAAAATGACAAAAATGCCCTAAATGGGTAACTTACTATGAGAAATAACTTATTTAGCCCTTAAAATGCAAGGATTTACTAAAAGTCTCTGAGCTTTCTAATTTTGCATAATAGCCCTTTCATGAAATATAATACATAATCAAACATCAAACACATCAAAATTAACATGGAAAACAAACCAAAAATCACAAGATCCATTTGGCCAAGCACCTTTAACCTTGGTATAATTTTTTTAGCTTTTACGAATATATCCCTAAACTTTTTAAAATTACAAAGAGACCCATAATAGACTAAAAGTGCATGAAACACATTTGAACATGTTAATAATGCATGAAAAACACCCTTAAACATCCATAGAGCATTCGACCAAACTCATATGGCCTTGGAATAGTTTTTTTCATTCTTGTCAATTGTTCCTTGTATTTTTCATAATTACAATACATTCATAAAAAGTCAAAAACTTCACAAATAAATCACTACAAAGTTCAGCCAACCTTGGAATCACCTTTCCAAAGCCTTTTAGGTAAATTATTTTCATACCCCACAACTTTCAAATATTACAAAATAGTCTTAAATGTTGTGAAAACAAATGGGAGAATTTTTTGAAGGCCTTTAACAATTTCAGCCAACACCATCAACTAAGGAAATTTTTTTTTTCAACATGGCTACATGAATAATCAACAAATATCCTAATTTCTACCAAGTTCACATCATCATCAACTTGTGTAAAATCATGAAATATGTACATGTAGACATACTTTATCAATGAATAATCATGA
>JBBYHM010352303.1:0-23542 GCA_038381775.1 Adansonia rubrostipa
CGGATTCTTTGTGCATTAAAGTAAAGTCGTTCATCTTGATCAACAATGGCTGGAGGTATGTTTAATTAAATTTTACAATAATCGTATTTAAGATATTTTATATTTAAATAAATTTTTATATATTAATAATTTATATTATAGATTTCGAGACATATATTTATGTCATATCTTATTATTTTTTAATGATTTTATATATTTTATGTTTTCGTAATCATATCTAAAATTATTAAAATTTTTTACCTCTATGTTACATATGTTTAGCATGTAAATTCATATTTTATTATTCCTTGACAATTAATCTCAAGTAACTATTATTTTTAATCTCGTACTCAATTTTACTATCTATCCAACTAGAACTTTAAAGAACTTAAATTCAAAAAACAAAAAGCATCTAACTTCAGTTATTTTAGATCAAATTAATCTTGTTTTCTTAATTAACTTAAATCAAGGTCTTAATAATCTGAGATGCCATTGAATCGGGTAGAAATGGTAATTTCACTCGAAATCGATAAAGAACCACATTTTTCTTGATCCTTAGTTGACTTGTTATCTAATTATATATTCTGTCACTAATTTAATTTTATTATTATCGTATTTAATTCAATCATTATCATAATTAATTTTACTACTATTATTATTCTTAATATCATAAAAATAAATCGTAACGAATGAAGCCAAAATCTATCGGATCCGACGAAGCCGTGGCTTCAACTATACAGAGAATTCAACAGTTGGGAGGCTTTAAGAACAATGCTTAGATTCTTTGCGATATCTATTATATCAACTATAATTAAACAAGTTTAACATGCTAATAGATACACCAAGTACAGTTTCTATTGGACCTGTGCATTCTTATTTTTATTTGAAAAATTTGGCAACCATATCAATCTGCCCAGCTCAATCCCATTTGATTAAAAAAAGTCAAAAAAAATTACTAATCTAAAATCAAAGTGATTCAAATCTGATTAATTAAAGTGTTAAAACCTGATTGATCCGAAACTAAAATAATATGAAATCAAAATAACACAACCCAAGAAAACTTAAAATTCAAAATGATTCAAAACCAACGAGAGATAAAGCCAACCCAAACCATTCAATTGACAGGACTAGATTCTATACAGTATTGACTGACACGCATGTTGATAATAGAAACAACAAATTAGTACCCCCTTAATTTGTTGCATTACAAATATATAGACATAAAATCAAATGAAGAGAATTTCTCCAATCCTTATTGCAAAAGAATTACTACACTTGTGGAATATGGACTAATACGGACCAGGAAAGTCGTAATTTTATCCAAAACTTGTGTCTGATATGTATTGGATCGAACAAGTTACTAAATTTAAATTCAATCGATCCGACCAATCCAATTCCCTTTTTTAAAACTAAGTGACATGCATGTGAAAGAAACCTTTTCTTGAAAGGAAATACAAGAGATTAAAGGGAATTTTTCATAATCAATCCAACAAAAAAAAATAATTCTAACATATTGAAGCATTTTTACATATCGAATTAGCTAAACTTATAGGGGTCTCCCTTCGTTATAGCATTTTCCTTTACAACTACTCCACATCTATATATTTCAGACAAATATAATCTAAAACTCATATCTTATTAACCACAAATTACAAAGAATAATAATACAACCATAATAAACCTAGATTAATTCTGCTCACCAGTTTAAAATTATCGCCGGTATCCCATAGCCACCACCGGTATGGTTACCTTGTGTCCTCTGCTGCCTTTCATCGTAATCTCTCCAAAGCTGTAACTTCCGGTGACCGATCGAGCAGTAAGTGTAACAGAGAACTTTCTTGATGCACCGGGTTTCAGTGTCATTGCTGAAGGCCTGGTTTCGATGGCAACTGATGGATGCATTCTAGCTGTGATGACGTAGGTTTCCTCCTTGGCAACATTTGTGACAGTACGAGTAACTGTTTGAGTTCCGACCAGATGGGAGATTGTGATTGATGGGGTGTTGAGATTTGATGGGTGGCCCATGGTGTTATTACAGGGCGAGTTTGTGTAGTTCTTTATCTCATGGATGTCGATACCAGGTGTTGTGCATAAGAATCCCAAATAATCTTCATAACCTACAAAAGGCAGGAGGAAAGCAAACAAAGACTCCGAACATGAATGATTACGGAAAGCTACAGTGTAAGACAAGAGTTTAAAAAATGAGCTGTCATAATATTTCAACAATCAGCGGTGTCTAGACAACCTGAAGATGTCACCTAGTTAGATATTAGCATAGGTGTAGTACCAAAGGCATGGTTTCAAGGCAAACTTCATTAGCTAGTACAATGTGATTGAAAATTTCTTTCTTTCTTTCTTTCTTTGGCTTTTTATTTTTATTTTTTATTTTTTTGAAAAATTTCTGGTAAAAGGTACGTCAAACAAGTATTCCCCTATGTTTTCTTCACTTTTTCTAATCACTTACTAAGGTTTTTTATGTGGTTCCAAGGGGATATTATCCACCTATGTTACTTGGATTTAGATGTAAGCATCAGATATAGTATGTGTCTGACACGAGTATGTTTAATTTTTTAAAGTTTTTTTGTGTATTTGTAGCGTACGTGGGGAGTTATATCCTCATACCCATCTCCGAATATAAGTTGGAATGAGTACTTAAAAAAAATAATAAAGATTTAGAGCAACACAATTATCCGCCATATGTTTGACCCCAAGTGTCCAAACATACCCGTGTCCGAGTAGCACAAGATAGCTAAGCTTTGAAATTTGATTAGATAATCATATAGTTATACTCAAAGTATAACTTCCTTAACTACTTACCAATTCTTTTAGTAAATATCTTGTAGCTTAAATGATCCCACCCCCCCAACCAAAAAAAAAAAACAAAAAAAGAAAAGAGAGAAATTTGTCGCTTAATCAATCCAGTTTTCGGCATAGGTAGTCAAACTCAAAGCTCATCTATCCCATCTTCTTTTCCTAGAGGTAATAATGTTGCAAAATTGACAGGATCTAGATAGAAGTACCAAACAAAAAATACAGGACAAAATTACGAAGCAAAAGAAAGAATACCTGCATCAAAGATGAGTCCGGGATCCAAAGCAGCTCTTGGATTAACATGACCGCTCCCATAATCAAAAGGAGTAGCAGTGACAAGCTTCATGGCCTCAGTTTCAGAATACTGTTGTGCTTGAAGAGGCCTTCCTGCTCTGTCCAGCTTTGTCGACGTTGTCATCAAGGCTGATTTTATAGCAGCAGGGCTCCAATGAGGGTGTTTCTGCTTCAAAAGGGCAGCTATGCCGGCTATATGCGGTGCAGCCATACTGGTTCCGGATATCATAGCAAATGCTTCTCCTGCTCAAAATAAGGAATCGATTAAGATTTGAAAATTTTCACAAGTGGAAGCATAATGTTACTTCTCTTCCTCTAGCATGTGCAAGAAGTTTCTAAAAGTGATGGCAGAGAATATACCTGGCAATTTGTATATCTGTCATTTTCATGCATTTTTTTCCTATTATAATCGTGTTTAAGCTATTATATTTTATATATATTTTTTGACAAACTAGTAATTCATGATATATCAATTTTGATACATTCATGTCGTGTTCGTGTTATTTTTCGTGTCATGTCATGTTTTTTGCTGTGCTTTAGTAATTTTTTCATGAGTGTCAGCGTCCAGTATTGCCAGGTCTACCTCAGAAGACAAGGCAGAGAAACAAATATAAAAACCGAGCAAGTCTTTACCAACATAATTAGGCTCATCCGTTCCATTTGGAGACCAAGCAGCCCAAATTAGAGAACCAGGCGCCAAAATGTCAGGCTTAAGAACATCTGCATCTCGAAAGCTGAAATCTTTGATGTTAGGCCCCCGAGCAGAAAATAATGCAACCTGTGGTGCAGATTTATGGAGAATTGGCATCAAACCATCCCCAATACTACCAATAGCTTTGAAGCTCTTCACTCGTCCGGTCCAATCTCTTGGTGTAGAAACATTATAGTAGTCAATAAGATCCTACAAAAGTTATTTCCCCGTGGTAAATCATAAAATTTTGCATTATCATGCTAAAAAAAATTGAATGAAATTCTATCAAGCAATGAGAGCATGCTGCAGATTCTGGCCCAGTGAGAAAGCTATCAGCTGCACTTAATCATGTCAAAAGAATAGGTAAGAGGAGCCTATGTTGCTCTAACTCTTCATTTGCTTGAAGTACCTGTGTCCGAGACCCATGTTCAATACCCATGTTCGATACATATTTGGACATAAGTATGAGAATATGACCCGCGTTGGATACGTACCAGTATCCAACACTTTCAAGTAACATAGAGAGGAGCAAGGATAATTACCATTGACTTGGAAACATCAGTGATGAGGATTCCAGGTATACCAACAGGAACAGGATCAAAATTCGTTCCAGGAGAAACACTTTCGACTGCAAGAACAAAACCAACTGCACCAAGAGACTTGGCTGTTTCTGAGACTTTCTTAATCGATGCAGTACCATCAACAAAGTTGAAGGAATAGCCACAAAGAAGAATGTTCCCCTCAACCAAGTTCTTGTTTAAAACTTCTGGCCTTTGGCAGTCCGAGGGGCTATACTTCGTTACCGAGGAATCCAGAAGCACATCATTAGCAGCAACCATGGTGTAGGTCTGATTTGCATGAGTCGAAGCTGCAATAATACATAAGCTACACTTCAGCTTTAAAGAACACAGGGATTTATACAAAGAAAATAAAAAGACAAAGAATTGGCAACCGAGCAACCATGCTGATAATGAGACTAATGGCACATTCCATTATTAAGTGCAACTGGTAAGATAAGGTACTTAATTGACCAAAACTGGAGAGGAATTATGCACCATATATTGGAGGAAAGATTAGACCCTTATCAATGTATTTAAGCCTTTATGATATACTAATTCGTTAGAAAATATAAATACAAATATAAATAAAGATTGCCATATCAAATGCCCAAAAAATGGCCACTCTTTATTAAAATTCAACAGTTTATTACCAACATGCTAACAAATAAAAGCTTAAGTTAATAGAGGCTATGTTTCTTGGACTTGAGGGTGAGTACTAGCAAAGGATATGTGTCCGATAAGGGCATGCTCAAATTTTTCTAGTTTTTCCATATATTTGGAAGATCGTATCCCATACCTATGTCCGAATATGTGTCGGACACGGGTACTTCAGGAAAAATCAAGAGTCGGAGAAACATAGACTAGAGGTGTAAGTGAGGCAAGTTGATAGAATGCAAGCTTCGAGATCTTCACTATAAAACTCAAAACTTGAGCTTGACTCAATCAAATACTCTAAGCTTGAACTCAACTCAACTCATGATCTGCATTGCTTATTTTCTGTACTAAAACTTGGTCTGAAAATTTTAGCTGAGTTACTTGTGCAGTTGAACTCAATTATCATCAATTCAAAAAAGGAGCTCAAACTCAACTCAAGCTAAGGCTCAAGTTTGAGTTTGAGATAGTCTAACAAAATTTGTGATATATGTAAACAAAAGATGCATAGTATTTGTTTGTGCATACTCTATTTAAATATACTGTAAAAGTCAAAATGGCGAACCAGATGCTCAAGCTAAGGATTAAAATAATTGAAATCAGATTCACTCATAACTTGGGTTACATGCATTCAGTTTGATTGTATACAAGTTGTGTTTGAGTATTCAGTGAGCCAAGGCTAAGTAATTCACAAGTAGTTTGACGTTATTTAGACACCTAAGCGAGCATGTCTAATATTATTCGATCACAGAATTTGGAACAAATAAAATTATGACTAGTTAAAAGCATTAGTAAAACGATTGAAAGTTGAGGTTCAAACCTTGGTAATGAAAATTTAATTTTTATTAAAAAAATACTGAACAAAAAGGTAGTTCAAACTGGGATAGAACTTATCAGTGTATATTCAAAACAGCATTGTGAACCCATATGTGTTTTCAGTTATTTTAGCAAAATAATGTTACAGTGAGATGGTTAAAATCATTGTTCAAGATTTGGAAGTCAAGATTCAAGGCTTTATAATAACAATGCAACAACTCTTAATTTATTAAAAAAAAAAAGAATTAAAAAAGAATGAGTTAACCAGATTAACTGGGTTTTGACTGGCTCAATTACTAGTTTGGGCCAAATTGAAACCTCAAAAATTAGCAACCTGGTGGTCTAACAACTGAAACAGTCTCTAGGTTTATCAAATACGCTCTACAAGAAGCTCTACAAGATTGATTTTACATTAAACGCTACCTGATCAGAACAAATAAATAGTCAAAATCGATGTAACTTACGAGATAATCCAATTCCAGCTAAAATTTTTCCATTTCCCAGGGTAAGATGGTTTTTGTATCTACGATCATCAATTGCAGCTGCAACAGATGCTATCCATGGGCTGTAAGAAACCAAAGTTTTAGGGAAAGGACCTCCATTTCCAGCTGCCTGTGCAACAAAAACACCAGCTTTGACAGCTCCAAGAAGCGTAGTATCAAAAGGATTTAAAAATGTGGTCTTCGTGGTTGTTGGAGGACTATTTGGTCCCACTGAGAGGCTGAGAATATCCACACCGTCATGAACAGCCTATTCATAAAAGTTGTCAAATGACAAGTTTTAAAGAAAAATAAAATAAGATAACGTAGAACCAATTGGTAAGTAGGCAATTTTTAGAATCGTATTGATAACAGAAAATACATCTTTTCTTTTTTCTGTTCAGGCCTATTACAAACAAGCTCATAGATTTTACTCTCTTTTTTTTTTTCTTTCTTTTCATTTTTTTTTCTTTTTCAGCTTCACATTTTCACTTAAGATAACCAAAACAGCTTCACATTTTTCTTTACACAGGAGAATGTCAGTCACCAACATCTCCAAGTCAAAGATAATCGTCAAAGAAGAAAGTGTTCTTTATACAAAAGCATATCCCAGCCGTGGCTCAATCGTTAGCAACAAGAGATGCATACAAGGCAATATCGAAAAGGAAGATCGCTTTTCTAGTTAGCTAGAGTCCCAAATGTTAAATGTAAAAGGAAAATATTACCGATAGAAAATGTTGAATTTATATCTTCGGAATTATCTCAAGTGCAAAACAGATGGGAAGGCTAGTAGACTCGGCAATAGTATTTACTTAAATAACAATCACAAAAATAACTAGCACGGGCATCTTGTTATTTCCTAAGCAAATTGTAGCACACCTGATCAATTGCAGCTACCACGTCAGCTACAAACCCTCCAAAAAGCCTGTATATTGCCTTGTAGACAGCAATCCTGAAACAAAAACAATAAAAGCGAAAAAAAAAAAAATCAATTTCCACATCAAAGGAAAAAAAACAGCTTTTAATTGCATGGTAGCCTAGGAATATATAAGTAATCTGCACCTGGCACGAGGAGCCATTCCACTTGCATTTCCAAATTCATGGCCATGCAGTCTCACAGGAATACCATTATTCCCAGCTGCAATAGCCGCTGTATGACTGGTATCAAGTGACATAACAAAGAAGGGGAACGTGTTAAAATAAAAGAACAGATATAATTTCTTTTTCTCAATTCCAGTAAATTAATATAAAAATCTTCTATCAAATGCAAATATTTTGCCACACTGAGAAGAATAGAAGCTCTGTAAAGAAAAGTTTTATGCTCCTTAGCTTTGCCCAGAAATGCTGCAAGGAAATTAGAGGTATCCCTAGTATCACTCACTCTCTTTCATGCTGACTGGACGTATTTATTTACAGTTTAAAATAATATATCACCCTCTTTCCAGCACTTGTCTTAAATATATAATTATCCAAGTTTTCATTTTATTTCTAACTTGATCATTTTTGCTATGTACCATAAAGCCAGACAATCAGAATGCTTTCTCTGGAAATAAAACACTTTGATTGAAACCCAATTTGACATAGCTTTAGTATCGAAACTGTTCAAAAAGCTGGATAGGCACTATACATTGTGAATGCAATCATAGGACATAAATTGATAGTTCGATTTATGTCTTATTTTTTGTTGATATATTTCAGCAGGGATAAATCTACTTTATGTTATATTACATGCACACCAGCTCTTAAGTAAGCATTTAGTACATTTTTAATTATTAAGTCCCATGATCAGTATGTTTTCATCCAAAAAATCACATTCCAAGTTGTTGATTCTCATATGTGCGCTTTTTTGTTTAAAACTGGAACAAGCTCGTTCAGTCCTTAAGAATTTCCTTCATGTAATGTAGCAAGGATATAAACTAAACCTCTTTCTTTAAGATATATTTGTTTAAGATATGGTACCATATGGTTTCCTATTTAAATCATAACTGCAGAATATATGGCTACTAACCTTCCATGTCCATCACCATCCATGGGAGAGGCAAAATCAATAGCAGGATTAAAGGCACCAGCTGCTTTTGCAGCTTCAGCAAAATGTTGGGCTCCAATGACCTTGCCATTACAGAAGTCTCTCTTGGTATCAGGATCAATTTCACATTTTCCTCTGTACTTTGAAACAGGCCCATATGGATCAGTATGATAGGCAGCAAAGCTTGGATGATGTGGATAAATTCCTGAATCTACAAATCCTATCACAATGTCCTCTCCTGCCCTGTCAAAGCCACCTCCTGTTGGCCATACCCCAGTTGGAAGGCCCAGAAATTGTGGGGTATGTGTTGTAAGTCTCCTCACTTTCCAATCTCTCTCCACAGACTTTACATCACGAGCATGTCTCAGGGTTTCTGCCTACTAATATATTGTCAATGTGTAAGGAATGAGAATGAAAGAGACTGGATTCAGAAAAATTGTAAGTATTCATTCAGCCAAAAAGTTATTTCAAATGCAAAATCACAATATGTGTAGTACTCGAAAGTTTCACCTGTTCGGGGGAAAGATGAACTGCAAAGCCATTTATCAGGTGCTTATAACTGTAGAGTTTCTTGTAACTCCCGCGCCCAAACAGCATACCAAGAAGCATATCATGTTTCTTTTCAAGATGTCTAGCATAGGATGTCACTAATTCACTGAAACAAGCACCAAGGAAAATGGAAGGGATTATTAGTGAAGCAAGCCTCGGGATATTTCAATCAACTAAGAGACTGATAGTGTATGTCCATCTATTTGAGTGAGAGAAAGAGAGAAGGAATAACCATTCATGTCAAGGCAGTTTGTAATGTACCAAGAGACTTTGCAACAGTAGAAAGAACCTTCTTATTGCCTTAGATGAGGGATTTCATCAATCGCACAGCTAAGTAGCCCAATAATTAGCTCAATTATCTAAAATGAAGCCACAATTTTGAAAATAAATTGTGCAAACCATAGAAATTACAAAGATCTTCTAGGGAAAAGATCATCCAATAATCTCAGATAGTAGCACAAAATAGGCCTGGGATCAATGGTTTCTTTCTAGGGCCTCACAGCAACTCTACTCAACTTGTGCAGCAAAATAAAACAGAACTCCAGTCCTAACATTTTCTTCAATGTTCTACTCTTTAAATTTTTATTTTTTTTTAAATTCACTTCTTTTCAAACTTCCCCTTCTTTAATAAATATAACTCAAAATGCCCTTCTTTAATAAATGCCCTAACTTCTGTTTTTATTTCTGCGGCAGGTTTCCACAATAATACACATAGTAGACTAGTTGAGTTCACTCTCATAATAATTATTATTTCAACAGAAAAACTGGATTAAGTCATCATCAAAAGTTTAAAGTAAAAATATTGAAAATATTCCATCAGAACAATGAGCACAACAAAGTAGCCTCACAGAGGTGAAAGATCCAAATTTCTCAACCGACAAATATTTGATTTAAGTTCTTTTGCTTTAAAAAATATCTTTATTTAGACAGAAAATATTAAAGAAGTGGTAAAAAAGAATGCACAATATCAATCACTAGACACAGTCAACCCAATTAAAAAACTCTTTAAGTGTAAGCAATAAGCTACATATGTTTATTCTTTGCATGGGTACCACTATTATGTGTGCTAATTGGACTTTTTATTTCTTTAAAGTACTCGTGTCCGACATACGCGTTCGACATATATTCAAACATGGGTATGACAGTATGAGGAATAAGTCACTAAATATATGAAAAAGCTTTAAAAAATCTGAGAATACTCATGCCAGACAGCACTTGCTCGTGTCCGACACCTATGGTCACAAATATTCAAACATTGGTATGACTTGAATATACCTATGCCAATCACATACTAATATCCTGCATTTGTTTCCGAATCCAAATATATAGACTAATACCATATATTAACAAAGTTAAGTCAAACTCTTAGTAAATATTTTAGGCCCCAAAAATGTGCATATTTCATTCAAACACGACAATTGCTCAACAGGATATAAAATAAGTCGAGACCCCACAGCAGAATCCGACAAAAAATTGTTAAAAAAAAAAAAAGGAAATTGAAAACAATACGAAATATATAATAACAAAAGTTTTACCTTGTAGTGTCAAGCTTGTCATCTGACTCCACAGCAGTAGCTTCAAACCCATTTTCACCACCTTTGTAGCTAATAATAGGCTCTCCTTCAACTGTCACTATGTAAATCTCTGCTTTCCCACTAACCACAAGCCCCAATAGCACCAACAGAACAGCACAACCAAGCTCTATCGCCTTCATTTTTTATTTTCTCTTACAAGATCTGCTTCACATTAAAATTAGTACTTGAAGACAAGTTCCACAATTTTTTCCTTTTAGAGATAATTTTTACAGCGATTGCTTGTTTTTTGTTCCCTAAAAATGGAAAAGAAAATCCAATTTTATACGTAACGAAAGCGACTTAAGTAAAAGTGATATGTGATATAGACATTTTTGTAGTGAGAAAATAAATAAACTAACTTGGATTTAGATCTTTCCTGCTAAAACTAAACTGATTTCAGTGGAAATCAGATATCGCTGAAATTTATCAAGCTCTTTTCAGCTACTTTAATAAACAACTTTATGATTTTCTTTAAGGAAGAAAAAAAAAAGGAGAAAACAGTAATAAAATCAGTAAAAAGGAAAAAAATATACAAAACAAAAATATTACCGAAGAGATACTGAAAAACCCGATCCAATCCCACCGGAAGCTTGCGTTTCTTGCTTTCAATCACGTCAAACTGCGTCAACGTCCTCTTTATCTATGATCCAAACAAAGAATAATTAAAAAATGAACTAAAAAAAAAAAGAAAGAAAGATCAGACTCTTCACAAAAGAAGAGGAAAATTTAGACTTACGCAAGCAATAAAGAAAGGAATCAAGGAAGCTTTGATAAGAGGAAAAAGAAAAAACAGAAAAGTGAACGTGAAACAGAAGAGAAAATGATTGGATCAGAGAGAAAAAAACAAATTCATATATATTTATTCACATT
This sequence comes from Adansonia rubrostipa, assembly GCA_038381775.1. NCBI lineage: Eukaryota > Viridiplantae > Streptophyta > Magnoliopsida > Malvales > Malvaceae > Adansonia > Adansonia rubrostipa. Next base: position 11,301 of record JBBYHM010352303.1, read on the forward strand.
TCCAGAGATTTGATAAGTTCAGGCAAAGCAAGAAAGGAAAAGAAAATGAGAGAAAATTGCTGAGAAAAATAACAATAAAGAGATCTAAGCGATGGAAAAAAAGTAAGGTTTGTGAAGTTTTATTACGAATGAGTTGGGAGGAAGAGAAGAGATTGACTGAGCTTGAGTGTTAGGTAATTAGTTTATATATATATATATATATATATATATATAGTGCTTTAAAAAGATAATAAATGTCAAAGACTAAAAAGGGTCATTTAATAGAAATACTAATTAAGATTATATAATTATCACTTTAAAATTTGTTATTTAATATATTATTTTTATTAAATTAAAAAATATATTGTTACAAAATATAAGAAGTGAGCTTATTTTTATTAAATAATTCAATTTATTTACGTAAAATTAAATATTTGATTTTTATTTTATATTAAATTTAAATATTAAAAATAAAAATTAATCAAATTAAAATTAAATTGTAAATTATAAATTTTAAACTATAATTTAATTTAATTTTTTATTTAAATTTAATTTAATTTAAATATATCTTAAATTACAAAGTCATAATAATTTGTTTTTATTTATTATATTATTATTGATCAATTGATGTATTTAATGTAATGCCATTATGTTCTTTCTCGTTCTACATGTAGTTTTTTCTTTGGTTAACTTTAGTAATTGTGAGAGAGAGACATTCGCGCGTAATCTGTCGGGGGCTACTAGATTGAAATAACCAAATTACCCCTGAATTACTTGTACTAGGTTGTTGGTAAGAGGGCCAGCTCGGCAGGGCACGGCTTCTATTTAATTTATTAATTTTCATTATTTACACACGTGTCTTTTTCTTTTATTTTATAATAGTTTTTTTTTTTGTCAATTGTTTTTAAATCATCTTTGTATTCAATAATAAAATAATAATAACAAAGTTGCAAATTATTGTCCTAATATTTTTTTGTTTAAAATTAAATGTAGGGAATATTTTGTAAATTAGAAGGATAGTTTAATATAATTAATTAGACATGTTTAAAGATCTAATTTCAATTTAGTTTAACAAATTAAATTAGGCTTGGCCCGAATTTAAATATAATATTTCCTGATTTTATTTATTTTAATTTTATTTAAATTATTATTTATTTAATTAAATATATTTTTATTTAATTTTATTTATAAAAATATAAAAATTAATATAAAATTTATTTTTTAAATATTTTTTATTTTTAAAATAATTATTTAAACTATCGTATTAAATTAAATTTAGACTTAAACTAAAATTATAAAATTGTTTCAAAACGCAACTCGACCTGCTTTGCGAGTTGCTCTAGAAGAAATTCGGCAGTAATCCTTAAAATCAAACATTGCCACGGTTGTCAAATAAAAAATCTTTAAAGTTATTCAAAAAGGTTGAAAAAAGAAGAAGATTAACGAAGGAAGATTTCAGTAGTCAAAAAGGAAAATGTAGAAAAAAATTAAGGTCAAATGTTCCCACATAATCAAAGTAATTTGGCCAACTTTTCCTAATTAATTTGCCTTTTTTATCGTTAAAGCATATACAGTTACAGCGAGCTAGACATGCGCAGAAATAATTTTAAATTTAATTTAATTAATTTATATAATTATATTTTAAAAAATAATATTTAATTAATTTAAAATTTAAAATTTATTCTTTATTCTTATATTGAGATATTTGTGGATCAAATTGAATTACAATTCAATTCTTTAAAAATTATTTACCTTATGATTTATTTTATTATTTAAAAATAATTAAAATATTATTTTTAATATTTATATATTTTTATTATTAAATTTAATAAAATAATTTTTTACTAAAAATAATAATATAAATGAAATCACTTTAAATATATAAAAATTTTATTCAAATCACAATTTATAAACAAAACTTATTAAATTAAACAAATAATTCAATCAATAAATCTGATTTATCATCAAACTACGATTTGTTTCTAGAACAAAAATTGAATCTATATATTAATGTTAACTAATTTCATTCATCTGACGTTGGCAAATGTCCGAAGAAAAGGACAGAGATGATATTTGCAAATTATTATAGGAATTTATTTATACAAAATCTTAGAGAAAAAAAAAAGAAAAAGTGAATCCAAAAATTTTGAAATAAAAAAGAAAAATTAGAAAATATTAAAAAAATCATAATCATGATAGTTAGAAAAGGAATTTTAGAAAAAAAAAATTCAGTGGAAGGAAAACATGGAAAACAATCAAAAGGGAAATTAAAAAAAATGGGAATCGATATCGAAAAATCAATAAGGAAAAAACAAAGAAAAAAGAAATAATGTAAAGAAATAAAAAAAAACAAAGGTACTATTTTTAGATTAATATGCGTCATGTAATAATAAAAAAAAATGAATTCACTTCAACTTGCCAAATGATTACAAAATGCCCTTTTATCCAAGTTAAAGAGAAAGATTTTAACGCCATCATTATCAATTATCTTTAAATAAATTTTTAATACAAAAATATAAATTAATTTTTTTTTTTTAAAGATTAACGTCAAGAGAATAAAACTGTAACAATAAAGGATTAGATTAAAAGTTTGACATTTAGTAATCTTTAAACGAGTGGCATTAAATCTGCGGTTGACATAATCTATTATTTTATTTTGTGGTTATTAATTAAAGTTATATGGGGGAACATATAACACTGTAGTAATTTATTAGTTCCACTAAGAAGAAATAAAGTAGTTGGTAGTGATTATCAGTTTCAGCCAATAAAAACTGACAAGGTTCACCAACAATTCAGACTCTTGCTCTATTACTAGGATTATGATTTAATAACGAAAAATGTTAATAAGTTATAATAATATTTATAAAAATATCTATATATATATATATAAATCAAATAAAGCATAAAATAATATTATTTTTAATTTATAATCATACGAGTTTTAAATAAACTATAAAGAGATTGTCCATAAAAATAAATAAACTAAATACACATTGCTCAACTCAGTTTGTTTAATAAATAAATATTAAAATTATATTCATAATCATTTATTTTATTTAATAAACAAACAAAAATAACTATAAGTCAAACTGTTGGGAAACGATTTATCCATTGCCTTATTCATTTACGATGAGATATATTTCTCACTACTAAGAAGAATCAAGAAATAGGAGAGCCTACACCATAGTTATCAATACTGTATTAATATCGGACATACTATCGATGAATATCGATTTTAAAATAAAATAAAATGGTATCACTACATATATATTTGATTTTTTATATATTTCTTAAATTTCACTTACTTGATTGTTTTAAAAATAATTTTTAATTTTTTTAACTTGATCATTTTTATTTTTTATAATTATATTTAAAAATAAATTATATTCATTAAATTAGTTATTGAACCTAATTAATAATAATTTATTATATTTTAAAATATTTTTATACTTATTTATTTGATATTTTAAAAATTTCAGATATTAAATATTTATAATTTTAAAATTTATATTTACATATAAATATATATCTAATAAAAATATATTTGTATGTTTGTATAATATATATTTTATTAAAAAACTTAAAAATATACTATAAATATATATAAAAAAGCATTTAAAAAATATAATAAATTTAAAATAATATACTAAAATGTATTAATATAAATATATACCAATAATAAATCAAAAGTAATATCTTCATTGATATAATATTCACTACGTTGCTCACAGCCGTATTGCATAAATAGAGAAAACATTTGTAAATAGCTTTGTTCAATTAAATCCATTTCTATTGTTTATTAAGCAATTATTGGTTTTATCAAGCTATTGATTTTGTAATTAAACTGCAGCTGTCAGAAGCTAGCTACCCTAAGTATAGGCCAAGAATCAAGGGAAATAAAAAAGGAAAAAGGCTATAGAAGTAGAGAGTAAATGCTAATTGCCAAACCCTCCACACTAGATAAGGATCGCATGAGAGAGAAAAAAATGCAATTAGAAACTTTCGATATGATAGTTAGATTTTTTAATAATTTAATTTTTTAAAATAATTAATCATTTAATTTGATATAATTTTAAATTTTTGAGTTTAAATTTTGATAATTATTTTTTTAATATTTTTTATTTTATGTTTTATTGTCTATTAATTTATGTTGAACTTGAATCTGATATATCTAATGAAAAAATTTATTTAGTTCAGAATTAGGACTAAGCGAGTTGCTTACTCCTTTCCTGCATAATTATTACCAAATATTTGAGAATAAAAGTTACCACCAATCTTTTCAAGTTAAGTGTGATTGGTCACGTATCAAAATTAAAATGATTTTAAAATTTACTTATAAATCAAAGATATCTGGATTCGAAAGTCAGTTACGAGTGGAAAGAATTAGCACACTATATGCCCTAAAATCGATAGTTATTAATCGTGTATTATTCAAAATCTGTATTTAGTTAACTTGGTCTAATAGTATTTAATACAATTCCCCTTAAAAATATATTGTTTGAAAATGTACGGACTTATTATTAAAAACCTTTTATATTTTTTGCGGATCAAAAAAATATAAAAAGTACTATTTTTTAAGATTTTTAGTTTATTCTTTTGGTTTTAAAAGGGATGTTTTTTTGTTAACGACGATCGACGAAATTTCCCTACTGAAATCTAACTAAAAGCTCACGAATGATCTTAATTCGGAAACATTCCTTATTTAGTTTTGAAAATGTAAAGTTTGCTTATTGGAAGCATTGTAAATTGATTTGGTTGAGATTCATGTAATTACGAAATGAATGAGTTAAAATAACATGAATGGCAATAGGTCGAACCCTTATAAATTAATAGTGTTTGATATCCTTTTCCCTCTCATTTTATTGTTTTATTTTCATATTTAATTGCCATTTTCATTATTTTGTTTAAATTAATCAATATCATCATTTGATTTTTAATTTTATAATTAAATATTGATAAATCAATTCACATCTCTTAATTTATTTATAACGAGAGCTAAAAAATGTATTATTTTTATTAAATTAAAAAAAACAATCATATAAAAATTTTATATTTATTTTTTAAATTTAAAAGCGAAAAAAATCATCAAAAGCAAAAAAAAATAAAAAAACCATAACGATTTGTTTACTGTTTATGAATATATTTTTTAATTATTTATGAATAAATTTGATTATATATTTATAAACATGTGTTTCTCATGTTTATATAAATTTATTTAATTTTAAATGAATCAAGTTCGATATGAACTTAAATAAATATATTAATAAACAAGTTAAATTCAACTACAATTTTAAATTTTTTAGAAAATACAAATCAATTATAAATAGATTAAAAATAAATAAATGATTACAAGCAAAGGCCTGTTTATTTAAGTCCAGATCATTTACCGCCCTAATTATTGGACACTTAAGAAAAAAAATTTCTAATTTCTTCTTTTATTTTTTTAACACTTTTTAATTTTAATTTTTTCTTAAAAGCTTTTCATTACAGTTGTTGTTTTGATAGCTTTTATTTAAAATTTAGAATTTATTTGTTTAATATAATAAAAAGATTTACATAATTATATAATAATTAGTTAGTTAATTAATTAAAATATTTAAAATAAATATATAAAAACAATATAAATAATTTTAAATATTATTAAAATATACATAAAAATAATTATCAAGATATTTTTAGATTAATATTTTTAATAATTATTTTTATTTTTATCTTATCATCTTTATTATTTTAATATTTAAAATAATTATTTTATTTTAAATATTATATCTAAGCATTAATTTTAATATAATTATTATAATATTTAGCCTCACTATCACTATTATTTTTAAGGTTTGATTAACAAACGCTTATAGATACATTTTAACTACTTGAAAAAATTTACATCAGATTAATAATTTTTATGAAATTTAAAAAATATAATATACTATTTATATATTTTTTATTTTAGATATCTTAATAAATGCCTATAAACCTCGTTTAATCTTTCGCCTATTTTTATGCTAACCAAAACTAACAGCATGATTTGGTCAAGCCCTTAACGGTGACCGATGGGCCACGTGGGAATAATCTTCTCGTGTAATAAGAAAGGGCAGTCAAAATCTTTGGCTCATAGCCCCACACTATAGATGTTGGAGTGTGGGGTAGGCTATCAAAACTAACTGGGTTAGGGGTTATTCATTTAGGATACATTTTGTTTTGTTTGCTAAAATAAAATAGAAAGAGAATGAAATGATTATTTGAATATAATATATAAAAAATATTTAAAATATAATATAATAATAGATTTTAAAAATTATATAATATAAATTATTAAAATATTAATATATATATATAAATATAAAATATTTTAATTATAATTATTATATAATATATAATATCTAAATATATAAATTATTAAGTGTGAAAAAAGGTGATCACGGATTTAGAAATTGGCTGTGACGGAAAAAGAAAAAAGTAGATATGCTTTTGCTTTCTGGAGATAGGAGTTTTTTTTTTTTAATTGTTAGAAGGCGAAAGCACATGTGAAGGTTGCCCCTACCAGACTTGTCGTTTGCTAATGGCACACGACATGTGACGGCGTGACATCACTTCTTCAATTTCCCCAAAAGAAAGATTCCAATTTCCAAACAAATAAAATTCTGATTCCGATCAAATGTAAAACCCGAATTTTAATACTTAGGGTAGACAACGAATTTTGATCGAAATTTGGATTTCGCTATTGATCTTAATTTGAAGTTTTGAATTTTAAATAAAATAAAATTTTATTTTATTTTTTAAATATCATAGTCTAATTATTGTTTGAAATATCGTTTTGAGCTTTAACCGACTTTCAAACTTTGAACCCAAACGGCAATTCAAATTTCGGGTTCAATAGAAATTAATCCATCTTTGCTGCGATTTATTTATTTCTTTGGTTTTTTTTGTTTGGTTCTATTTCTTTATTTATTTTATTTCATTCTGTTCCTTTTTCTTTCTCTCTTCTTATCTTATCCATTTTTCTCGTTTAAAATCAAAGGCCGAGTGAGCTACCGTTGACCAAAATAATATGTCGCTAATTTCAAATAAAATACCTAAAAATCAGTTGTGATAGGACAATGGACAAAATGCGGATAAACTCGTAAGAAAATCCCCATAAATAGTTCCGAAAAGAAATTTCATTCGCATGAACGGTTGTAAAGGTGCTAGTCTTTCAATATACGTATTTGTACTTTTGAATTTAGCTCTGGCAAGAAATTAAGAACTATTGTTTTTACACTTAGATAAAAAAAAAAAAATGGTGACGACTCAAAAGTATTTGACTCGTTATGATAATAATAATAATAATAATAACCATTTTATATAATTTCGACTCTATCCTAAAAAAACTGTTTTAGAATATTTAAAAAATAATTAAAATTTTATTTTTTTATAGTATTTATTCATAACTAATTATCTACGCTTAAATTATTTTTTTGATAATATTATCTTAAAATGGATGTAATTTTATTGGATTCATTAATACCCCAGAAGTTTAAGTTAGACGTACAGTATACAATCTCTTGACAAAATTGTTATTCTACTATATATATTATATATTATTTTTCTGTATACATATAATATTATATATTAAATTTTAATTTTTTAAAATCAATAAAAGAGATATTAAAATATAATTAATAATTAAAGTTGAATAATTATCTATATGTTAAAGCAGAATTTTTTTAATTTCACTGATAAAATTAAAAAATTATTACGTGTCTTTAGTGGACACTTAAAAAAAAAGTCAAAATTAAATAAATATAAGATATACTAATTTTTAATTTTGTGTGTAATATTAAAAAATTTCACTATCAAAGTACTTGATAATATTCTCTTAAAGGTTTTTGTTTTATATAAATTATTTAATTATAATTTAATTAATTTTATTTTTAATATTAAATTCAAGCTTATAATCATATTAATCTTTAACATTTTTTTGGTATAAATATTTTTAAATTGGATTTTTTTAGTCAGCTTTTTTAAATTTAATTTTTTAAATTTATAATTTTAAAATTTTTTAATAAAATTAACTATAAATAAATTCAAATTCAAAATTTTTCAAAAAAATTTTAAATTGGAATTCATTTCCTCACCCCTCCCAAAAAAAAAAAAACCACTTAGATCACTTCAGCTAATTATAGGGTATTCACAATCGACTATGCTTATTATTTATTGATTTATTTTATTTAAGTGGAAAAAGGAATAATCAAGCAGGCCGGCCCAACGCAGATGGCTTAAATCTAACTGAATCTAGTCCTCGCATTTTCGCACAACGTAATTCACGCAAAAAAAAAAAAAAAATAGTTAGGGTTCGGTTGAATTTGGAGAAATGGCCATGAGGAAAGTTTACAGCGAGATAAGAGGGATGAAAGTGAAGGAAGTCCCTAACTACGTGAAGCCGATGCTATCCATTGATTACGTTAAGAAAGCTTTTCAGAGGGGTTTGGACAATTACCATGCCAAGTACATTCAGACTGACTCCATCGACCCTCTTTACCATGTCTGCTTTGGTGGTATGATCTTTTCTTACCTCGTCGCTCTTCCCAACGAGCGCCGCCATCTCGAGCACCAGCAGCATGCCAAGGAACATGCCCATCACTGATCCCATCTAGGTATATCTAATCTTCCTCTGTTTTTTTTTTTGGAAATTTTTAGAGGTTCATTGGTCTGGATTTCTTTTAGATTCTTTTGTATTTGCTGATATAGGAGGTAAATTTGGTTATAGATCCATGGGCTCTTTCCATGATGCTTTGTTTTTCATTAATATTGGTTTATTTATTGCTCATGTAATTGAATGATGATTTAATTGAGGTTTGTTGATCCGTCTGTGATCTCGGTTTATTGGTTTGGTAATGCTTATTGGACTGACGATGACGTGATGATGATGATCTTTTATTAGAGATAAATTTGTTCAAGGAGTCTTACATTTCCATGGTTGGAGTATAAGCATTGAAATAACAGATTTGATTGCATTCCCGTGGTTATATTTTTCATTGGCTTGGGGCAGTTTGATGCTTGTTTGTAATGGAGTTTAAGTGATGATGATTTTGTAATTTTAATTGTTTCGTTGGTACACTTGTTCGTATGTCGGAGTTTATTGGTCGTAACTCATAGAAGATTTCAGCCGTCTTTGCTATTTTGTTTTAGCTAACATTTGTTACAATTTGGAATGGGATGAGTGCCAACCTTCAACCTACGTTACTCCAACTTTTCATTTTCCGTTAAGTAGCTATGTCCAACATCTGTGTCTGACATATATTTAGACATGGTTATGGGGGTACAATGCTCTGAATGTGGGGAAAAGCTTAGAAAAATTTGATCATACACATGTTGGATGCATGCCAATATCCGATACTTATCCCAAAGTCCGAGTGACATAGCCTTCGTGTGATAAACTTTCCTCAATCATTGTCATCATTGTTCACCTTTGGGCATCAAATTACACTTTGATTAGACTAACCGTCATTTGATAAAACTTATGCTGGATGGATGAAGATGTACATATGATATGAGTGCTTATTTTTTAAGTTTCTCTTCTTTGCTCGAGCTTGGAGCCTAGACCTTAATGCTCTGAAAGATGATTTACTTCATTATATTTTCTTTGTATATTTCAAGGTAAATTGACGTTCTTGAACATTAATTGAAGTAATGGAATGCGATAACAAGCTAGTTCTGTTCAATTGTATTATGGAGAGAGTGACAGAGCGTTCATGTTCAAAAAGAAATTTTAGATTGTATCGTCTGTAAGCATAACTTTCATGGTAGAACTGACTGTCGTTACTTACCATAGAGATGAAGAGAAGTTTGTCTATTCTGGTAGCTGAGTCCACTATTAGGCGAATTCTTGAATGGCTCTTTACTTGTTTTCTCCTCCTTTTTCTTTTTTCAGTTTGTATCCTATCTTGCACGGTATCCGGTAATTAGTTAAGCATATTTGTCTCATGACCTGTCAATTCTTACTTGAACCCGAATAACCTAGTCAAGCCATCCGAACGCAAACCCGATCCAACCTGATTTGACCAGAAAACTCAACAACTTGAAACCGAAAATGACTCGAACCCGAGATGACTTGAATCCAGAATGATCTGGACCAACCCTATAAACTTGAGTGTTAAACCTAATTGACTCGAAACCGATTAACCTGAACCTAAAATGATCCGAATCCAGAATGACCTAAACCCAATTAACTCGAGTATTAAATCCTATTGACCCGAACCTGAAATAATCCAAACCTAAAATGACCCGAAATCACAATGACCCGAAATCACAATGACCCGAAACTGAAATGATTTGATCTTGAAAATTTGAAAACCAGAAATGACCTGACCTAAAGCCAACCTGACCCGACCAGTTGATAGGTTCAGTTGTTAATTTAGGAATTTTTGATATTAATCAAAGGTGGCCTGGCATCTGGCACTATTAGCCAAACAAGTTAGGAAAAACAAGGAGATAAATAGGAAGGAGCAAGTAGAGGCTATATTTGCTTGAAGGGAGGGAGGGCAGAACTGATGCTAAAAACAAAAAACAAAAGATATGCAGTTTAAATTCGCCGGCTCTTTATTTTTCTTGAAGTACCTATGTGTGACACTCGTGTTCGACACATATCCAGACGTGGGTATGGGATATGATCCTTCAAAAACGTGGAAAATCTTAGAAAAAATTGAACTTATTTGGATTCGACACATCCGAATTTGACATTCACGCTTGAATGTGAGTAACTTAGGTAAAACATAACAATAATATACTTGTATTTAGATTTATGCTTTGCTGGGCTTGGCTTATGTTACAGATATTTACCATTCCACTCTCTTAACTTTTGCAGGTTAACGATGGGATTATGGCTTGATCCTTTTGGTTGTAATTTCTGAATACTGTAGGCAGGAAGAAACTGTCTTCATCAATGCTTTGCTGCATTAGTTGATAAAATAATAGAAAAAGTACAATTGATTTTTGTTATGGTACGTGTTGCTGATGTCTATTGATTAATAAGTTTTTTTTTTCTCCTAAATGTTTATTGTTGTTGTTGATGAGTTGGGAGTGACTCTATAAAGTACCAAAATTATATTTATGAGTAGACCTGGTCAAGAGTCAAGTAGTCCGACAAGCTCAACTGAAGTAGGCTAGGCTTGTGTTTACATTTTTGTGATTCGGGCCGATCTTGATCACCATCCATTTAATAAAAATAATTTTTTTTTAAATTTAATTATAAAAATATATAAATATTAGTATAAAAATGATTTTTAAATATTTTAATATTTTTAAATAGGGATTTGTATTGAGTTAAATTTAGGCTTAGGCAAAGAATTCAAAAAAAGCTTCCGGTCATGGCCCAACTCTGCCATGAACACTTCTTTCATGATTATAAAATTGACTGCAAACTTAAAATGTTGATTTTACTTTGATCCAAATTTTTTTTATTCTAAATATAATTAGAATTGAATTTTATACTTTGATCTAGTTGTATTCTTTTGGGTTAAAGATCATAGTAAGTAATAAAAGTTTTTATTTTATTAGAGTACTTATAAATATGATTTTCCTTTCGAAAAACAATTATCATTTGGAAAGAACCACTGTAGGGAGTTGTCATAAACTTTTTTACTGTGTGATTGGTTATATATATATATATATATATATTAAAAATTTAAAATTATTTAAGGTCTATGATGGTTTTTTTGAAGTCATGGACTCTATTAGATGAGTCATATCACTTATTGTCTTAGTTTGTTTCAATTCAACCGTTGGTCAATGCAATAATTAGACTGCTATTGGGGTAGACATTTTCTTTTGGTGAAAGTCATCTTTTATGAGATGTAATGGATGAGATTAAAACTTACCCAACAAGCATTGCAAGGCTTTCCAAAACAAGTTTCGCCTTAAAAAGAAATAAATAAATGAAAAAAAAAGGGGGGTTGAATTACAAGATTAGCTTTGTTGAAGGGTTAAGTACTCGTTTAGCGCATGTACTTTAATTCGGTTTTAAGTTTGATATTTAAAGAAAAAATTTGAATAAGTATTTATCAAACTGGTGTTTTCATTCCATCAAGCAACACATTTAGTTTAATGATGGTGTGCGCGTTAATAGTTAGGAGTTTGACATGTGATAAAAATATCATATCATTAGTGTCAATCATTAGGAAAAAAATAAAAAATAAAAAAATAAAAATTTATAAAAATTAAATTAAATTTTTTGTGAAAATTTTTTATGCTGACGTGGCATTTTGTTTTGTGTCAAGCTTTTGTTG
>JBBYHM010352321.1:0-23536 GCA_038381775.1 Adansonia rubrostipa
TTTCTCAACTTTATTTATCAAAGTTTTAATTTACTAAAATTTTGAGAAATCAATTCACCCTCTCTTGATTTCATTCACCGATAAAAGTTCCAACACAGACAAAGACTAACAAAAAAAGAAGAGCTATGTTATGTTGTAAAAGAATGTCCTGTAGTTAAAAATTGACCTCGGGAGTGGTTAACTATTTCATTTGGTAATTCTTTCTAATTATTTTACTTTTCCTAGGTTTGTTGCAGTGTTGTAAAGCATTAGAACCTGGTTTGAATTTTGGCAAGGAATAGTGATAAAATTAACTCGCAAAATCTCATCTTGGAGTCTTCAAGTAAGCATGCACGCATGGATGCATGTAATAGGTTGTTTAGCAAATGACTTATGGACAAGATCGTGGCTTATTACAATTATATTTTAGAAAATAATTTTTATTCAGTGCAACCCTTTGGAAATTAAGATTGCATTAGGTCAGCTGACCTAGCCACTGAAATATCCTAGTCCACTAAAGCAATAATTAGGTGGAAAATGTCATTCTAGCAAAATTACTCGAAAGTAGCCCATTTTTCTGTCTTCGGATAATAGCCTACTATAGGCTGCCTACGTATAAAAAAAACCATTTCCCTAGAATCTTTCAACTTCAGATTTTCACCTTATTGCAATTATAGAACATGTACCATTGATGATTAAAAAAACATTGACATGCACAAGGGTAAAGAATAAGACTAGAATGAAACTCTAGTTAAAAGTAAAGACTAAATTTTCATCAATTACCAGTTAACAAGTAAGTCGTAAAGATAAAAAGATACAACCTAGTTATCCCAACTAGTAGAAGAGTTGCTTGCATCCAAATTACAATCACTTATGCCCCCTCACACTCACGCTCTTGTCTTAGATACTGCATGATTTTTCAAAGAAGCTAAACAGGAAGGCAAACCTAAGACCCATACTACCTTAATCACCTTTTACTTGAGCTTTACCTAGCTCCTATACCTGTACTTGACTAGACATACAAAATATTTATAAAAAATGGAGGTAACATTCCATTCTCCCACTCATAGAGAACACGTGATTAGAGTGAATGGGGTTTGAGAAGGTTAAGTATCATGCAATGCTATTATGCCCAGTGACAGAGATTTTAACCTAGCAAACTCATATCCAAGCACTTGGGACATCCTTATATTATTACTATTATTTTCTTCTATATCCATGACGTATGGAAGAACTATGGCTTTTTCGTGATCCTCATGAAATGATTCTTCTTCTTCTGTAATAGGGGGATAAATCAATAAATTTGCATCATCTAAATGCCAAATATTAGTGGCAGGTGATGAAAATGAGAAATCCCAGGAGTCATGCTGAACTTGCTCATTTCCTTTATTTTCAACTTCCCACTCAAACTCATATTTTCTTTTCCACTTTTCACTTCAACAATGTAACTCAATGTTTTAGCTTAGCTTTAAGCCTTAATTAAAATAAAAGAAAAAAATAAAAGGTTGGTACTTGGTAATAAAGTAGACAATTTTAAAGGAGAAGACAAGAAGTACCTTAGTGTCTCTAGAGAATTTCAGAATTGCCAAGAGGAAAGAAAGAAATATGGAAAGTTTTGCTACAAGCTTAATCTGTTATAGCCTAAATTGGCCTATTTTGGTGGAGCCAATTTGTAGTATTAGATCATCAGTTAAGCATGCTATTAGTAAATAAAATTAAATGTTTAAATGGTTGCTAACTACATTAGTTGTTAGTAGGTGTGAAGAAGTCAAGAATCAAGGAGAGTTTTTTATATAACAGATGCTATGTACTATCATGCAATAAATATGCCACTTTCTAAAAATACTTTCTCTCATACATACTTCTCTTTATCTCTCTTTCCTTTTATTTTATTTTTTCTTCTCCTCTATATCACACAACTGAGTATTTTGTCATTTTGATTCTTTTCAATTGGATTGGCTTGCACTAGTGGTATCAGAGTTATTTTTTGGCAATGACAAAGGGTATAACAATGTAACTGCAAAAGGATAAGGGATAGTTATAGAAAGAGATTAAAAGGGTTGCACTTAAATTGGCAAGCTCTGTGGGCAACCTAAATGTACACACCTATTTTGTCTAGGCCTTTGTGCAAGCATAAAATGTTAATGTATGCCTTTGAACTAATTGATTGGTACATGGGATATTGATGCAGATCAACTTGCACAAATGCCTATTTCCAACCATTCTTATGATCCTTTGAAAGGAATTGGAGGTTCAATGACCAGGGCAAAGACTAAACACATGGAGTAAGCTTTGCAAGGACTAATCAAAGAGATGCAAGCAAAGGAGGCTGTTCAAGATGAATTAGATGCACTACCAAGATTGATCACTTTTCTACATTGTGTTGAGGTTAAAAAAGATGAAGAATAAAGCTTGGAGCCTAATTTGCATGTCTAAGATGGATGGAGCCCAATTTGCACGTATTCATGGGCTTATAGTTTAGGATTTTAGATTTTAGATTTTTTTAGTAAGAATTTGACTTTTCATTTTTAATGTGTTTAGATAATTCCTAATCGGATTATGATAAGGAGCATACATTATCCTTATTAATTGGGATTATGCTTAGGATTTTAAGTTGTTTAGATAAGTCCTAATCATACTAGGATAAGGAATAAACTTTTCCTTATTGGTTAGGATTGTCCTTGTTTAATTAGGAATCTATAGATTTTAGGCCCATATAAGGTTGCCTGATTCATGTAATTCAAGAGATTTGAATAGAAAAAAAATTTAAGAGTTTCTTCACTTTGTGAGAACTTCTTCTTTGTTCTTTAAATAAGAACTCAAATTGATCTTATTAAGGTAACTTTTGGTGATCAAGATTGTTATAACTTTGGTTCTAATCAACAGGTTTGATTGGGGTCAAGTTCTCTTTGCTTGACTTTGAAGACGATCCTAGGATTTTAATTTCATCCAATCGGGTTTTAGGCTATGTTTCCATCTTAAGGTTTGCATTAGGTATACAGTCACTTAACTACATACTTATGTTACTCCAAGTGCTTTAAGGAAGTAGGCTGGATGTATTAATTGCATATTGGATAAAAAAGGGAAAATCCTTGAGTATATAAACAGGTGCACTGCACATCTTATTAGGCATGTATTTTGGAAAGAGGGTAATAGCCCCGTGATAGTTGGTATCAAAGCTAGAAGTTCATCAAGGTAATAATAGTAGAGATGACGTCTCAGGCAAAAAACTAAGCACAAGAGGTCCTAAAGACTCGTGGGAGAATAAGGAAGGCCAACAATTCGAGGGATGTTCTATCGGCCATAAATGGTAGGGTGGCTATGCTCGAGGTGATCGTAGGAGATATGTGGGAGAACTTTGAGATTATAGAGAGCCATATCGAAGAGCTAGACTTTGTAAGGGAAGGGCTTAAGGGGGAGCTCTTAACTTGGCGATAGATATTCTCACCCAAAAGAATAATGCCCTCGAAGCTATGGTGAAAGGCATGAAAAAGCAAGTGGAAGAGCTCATGGCAGAGCTCTCATCATGCAAAGCAGCTATTATAGGTAGTGTACTAACTGTGACAACTAAGTAAAAAGATGAAGATCCTTAAGCCAAAAGAGTTCAAAGGAACTAGGCTTGCAAAAGATGTGGATAACTTTTTGTGGGTGATGGAACAATACTTCCAAGCAATAGGCATCGAGGATGATGCCACTAAGTAAATATAGCTTCTATGTATTTTACTGATGTGCCTCTTCTATGGTGGCGTCATCGATACAACGTTGAAAAATGTAGGGGCACTTCCATTGAAACTTGGGAATTGTTCCAAACGAAGTTTAGGCAACCTTAAGTATGCAGAGGATGAGGCGCATGTAAAGTCACAACAATTATGCAACAAGGCATAGTTTGGGAGTATGTTCAGGAGTTTAGCAAACTCATACTCCAGATTTTAGATTTGGGTGAAAATGAGGCATTCTTCTCATTCATGGATGGACTTATACTTTGGGCTAAGCATGAGTTACAGCAAAGAGATGTCTAAGACTTGACCAAAGCCATGACCATAGTGGAATCCTTGATCGAGCTTGGCATCAAGAAATTGGACATGTCTGAGTCTTCTAAGCCCAAGGGCAAGGGCAAGGGCAAGGGCAATGGCAGGGGCGACAAAGACTAAAAGTCCAAAAATAATGATAGAAATCCACCAATAGGGAAGCCAAAGTTCAACAAGCCATAGGATAAGAAAGACAACTAGCTAGTGAAACATTTCCTATGTGACAGTCCACACGAGATGCGAGATTGCCCAAAACAAACTAAGTTTCCTCCATCAACAAGGAAGATGATGAGCCAAAAAAGGAGACCCTAAAACTTGGTTTAATCATGAGTTCTATCAAGGTAAAAGGTGCCAAAAACAAAAAAGGGTTGATGCTCGTGGACATTTCTATTACAGGCAAGAACAAACAGGCTCCTAAATGCCTAAAAATTGAAAATTTCTATTTCTCTAGCTGCAATCTATTTGACTTAGGCATGTAAATTCTTATAAATGAGTTTGAAAAATTTTAAAAATTATAGAATAGTCCCTAGAGGTTTGACCAAGCTAAGAAATACCCTTAAATGGCCTAAAAGATGTAAAAATTGCATTTTAATCACTATAGGTTTAGGCAAAGCTAAGGAATACCCTTAAATGAGTTTGAAAAAAAATTAAAAAAAAATTAATGAAACAACCCCTATGAGTGCTGCCATGAACTAAATAAATTAAAGGAAAAATTATGTTTTAACCCTTAAAAATTTGGTTATTCACAAAATATCCCTTAAAAATTTTACTTTTCATGAAACTAAATCTAATAGCATGTTAACATCATCCTAGACTACTATCAAGATCAAACCACAATATCAACATTTTGGAAGGAATCATAGAAAATCGAGCTAGTAAAAATTTATTAACTACATGCAAAATGAAATCAGTATTAATTTATGTGAAAATGATTTCAAAAAATGAATTTTAAAATAAAATTTTGATAGTAAGTTGAGCAAAATGATGATTTGAAATTACCTAATTGGATTATTGCTTTCACCTAAGTAATTTAAGTCCATGAAGCTTGTTAAAAGAAATGAAAACTTTTAAAATCAAAATAGTTGTAGATGATATGAATGTTGTGGAAAATGAAAGAAAGTTAAAGAACATAAGAGAAAGGTGTTTCCCCATAAAAAAAAAAAACTCTTAAAATCCTAACTTTAAAGCTTAAAAACCAAACTTTCTTTAAAAAACCAAGTAAAAAAATTGCAAATAGGCGAGAAACTTTTTGCTTTTTGTTGGAAGATGAAGAATAGAATGAAAAAAAATTGAATCGCCCTTCATCTTAAGGAATTATCATCCATATCATGGCAAAAATGCCACAATTTTTTCTTTTATTATTACTTTTTTGTTTTTGATAGAAAATTGTTTGACAACTTGTCATATACCCTATGCTTTAGCCATGCTTCATGTAAGAGATCTACCAACCTTGTCCCCTTTAGTTGACAAAATTGATTTTATTTTCATTTAATTTTTATTTTGATTGAAAAAAAATCTCTACACATAAAAAGACAAAATTTGATTTAAGGATGTTAAATTAATTTGACTAGCCAAAAGTTAATCCAATGGCTAAGAATGTGTTGAAAAATTCAAACTTAATTTTGATTGGTAGGAAAAAATTTGATAGGTCAAAATTTAAATAAAAATGCCACTTGTACATATATATATTTTAAAAATAAATAACATTTGATCCAATAGCCATCAACACATTTAACTTAGTCAAAAATTGATTTAATGGTTGGTAATGTGTTGGAAAATTCCACTTTAATTTTGATTGGTTAAAAGAAAAAAGGTTTGTTATGCTGCATAGATTTCACTTGGATAAAAAATTACTACATGTTGAAACACCTAGTTAAAAGAACTCCTATACCAAAATTGGAGATGGTTGAAATTAAACAAATATGGTTAGGAAAAAAAATCTAATTGGAACTGCATTAATTCCATGCAAAATGGCAATTTGTTGAGATTAATAATTCATGGAACATTTAAATTACAAGGATTAAATAAAAATTGAATTAAAATTTCTTATATATGACAAAATTCAATTAAAAATTTTACATATGACAAAATTCAATTAAGAATTTAATCATGCAAATTTCTAATTAAAATTCTATAAGGAAAAATTAGTGTTAGCGTTATTAACTTTGAATTAATCTTGGTTTTGATATAATAATAACCTAAGCTAAATTAACTTGTACTCAATTGTTTTCAACTTAGTATTTTTCTTGAATTAAGTTGAAAAATGTTTTGAAAAAAAAAATACTAAGTTAATTATACCTCCCATTTTCTCAAAAATACATGTTCCACATGACTATTTATACTTAGAATATTTTGAGATATGTTTAAATCAAATTGAAGCTAAGAAAAATCATTTTACAAAGGATTTTTCAATTGATGTATTGACACAATGCATCAAAATATCGACACTATGCTTAAAACCCTTAAATGTATCAATACCTATCACCATGTATCATTACAATATAATAAGTATCAGTATTCACCTTTTAGGTACCGATACATGCCTTGGCAGTAGCTAGGGTTAGGCTACGACTCTTGACTGTATCGATATAAAAGGCTCTCTATCGGTACAACATGATGAGTATTGATACTAAACCTTCACAATCGATGCAATAACTTATAACGATCAAATTTTTAATTCATGTATCGATACTTTTTTATTGTATCGATACAATAGTGCAGGTCTTAACAGACACAAGCATTTATGAAGGCTACAATGGATCTCCACCAACGTCATTAATGCCTAACATTTATAAGTCAATTCCAAGCTATAAATAAAAGTTTCCAACAGCTGAAGAAGCAAAGAGATACTAAGATTAATCAAGTATTGAACAATAAAAGCTCAAAGTTTTCAAATTCTTCATTTTTCTTGTATTCGATTTGTACTCCTTCCAGTTATTTGTATCTCATCCATTTTATACTTAAATTCTAGCAAACACCTAACTACTAGAGGTTTTAATTGATTACAAACACTTCATTCATATCACAAAGGGGTTATGTAAAAATTAAGTGAAAACATGTAAAAATTTGAGGTAAAATTCCTAAGTGGATTGAAAGGTTCTATCTAAGCCTCAAAAGATAGGGTTGTAAGTTTATACCTTAGCCTTAAAGTAACAATTTCATTAGTAAATTGTGGGAATCACATTGGCACAGAAGTGCTAAGAAGAGATGATGTAGGCTTTGAGTTCAAAAATCAAACTCTTATATATTGATTATTTTTTCTCTTAACTTTAACTTATTTTTTTACTTTCAATTTATTTTAACCTTTTGAAAAAGGTCAATTTGTGATCAAATATATAAAAGAATCAATTCACCCTTTTTTGGTTTAATCATTACTTTGAGCTAACAATCGGCATCTGAGCTTTGGTCTCTATTGTAGGTTTCACAACTTTGAGAAAAAATCCTTAATAGCATAAAGAATGGAAGATGAAAACATAATGCTTAAAGCTTTAAGAAGCTCACAAAAGTTAAAAAGCCAAGATAAAGTATGTTTCATGGCATTTAAAACAAGTGCAAACGCTATAGGACTTCAAGGCCATTCCATCATGAGACCTCTACTCTTTAATAGTAACAACTACTCATATTAAAAGACAAGGATAATGCCTTTTATCTAAGCCAAAGACTATGAAGTATGAAAGATCATTGTCAATGGATCATTTATTCTTAAAAAAAAGGTTGGAGACATTGTTATGCCAAAGGAAAAAGATGAATGGGATAAGCAAGATACTAAAATGGCATAATTAAATGCCAATGCTATGCACACACTATTTTGTGATCTTAGCCCAAGTGAGTATAATAGAGTCTCACTTTGTGATAATGCCAAGCAAATGTGGGACAAGTGAGCAACCACCCATGAAGAAACAAATCAAGTCAACGAATCCAAAATAAATATACTTACACTTGACTATGAATTATTCAAAATGAAGGTGAATAAGACCATAAAAGAAATATTAGATAGGCTCACAGATATCATCAATAGGTTAGAAGCACTTGGAAAGACCTATCCAAACAAAAAAGTAGCGAAGAAACTTATCAATAGTCTTCTTAAGTCTTGGGAAGCAAAAGTGACAGCAATTAAGGAATCCAATGATCCCAACACACTTTTTTTGGATAAACTCATAGGTTTTCTTCTAACCTATGAGATGAAAATGAAAGATGGTCAAGAGCCACCAAAGAAGGCAAGTGTTGCCTTCAAATCAACCACTTAAAATGATGATGATGATGATGATAAGGTTAAAAAGGATGAAGCGATGCAACATTTGTAAAAAGATTCAACAAGTTCATAAGGATGAACATGGCTAAAAAACCTCTTAAAATAGAAATGGTGAAGAGAGAATTATGCAAGAAAGAGGATCGAATTATTTGCTACGAGTGCAAGAAACTAGGACATATCAAATTTGAGTGTCCAATATGGAAAAAGAAAAACCCAAAAAAAAAGAAGGCTATGGTGGCTACATAGAGCGATAGTAACACATCCGACAATGATGATAATGAAATGGCCAACCTATGTCTCATTGCTCCTAATGAGCCCAAAGTATCTTCTAATGCTAATCCCTACTCATTTAATGAGTTACAAGATGCACTTAATGAGTTAGCTTTAGAATTTGAAACCATGAATTTGAAATATAAAAAAATGATTTTTAAACTTAAGAGAGAGAATAAATCATTTAACATGACAAAGAATAATCTAAAAAAGAAAGTGGATGAGTTACAAGTTGAAATTGATGATTAAACTAAGAAAAATACAAACTTGCATAAGTTATTCTCAAAGTTTTATATGGCACAACAAAAATTGAACGATATATTAGAAACACAGAGAGCATTTTTTGATAAAGATGGTTTAGGCTAAAATGTAATTGAAAAAGAAACTCAATTTTAGAATTTCTTTGTGAAACAAAACAAAACATATGATGCATCTACCATATGCACTCATTGCCATAAACTTGGTCATACATTTCATGCTCGCTATTTGAAGGTTACTACTTAAAAGGTAAGCTTATTAGAAGGGTATGGATTCCAAAGAGAGTTAACTTATCTTAAGATGAGGTTACTAAAATGCATTGGATTCCAAAAAGAATAAGAATTATGAACTAATACTCAAGGACCCAAGAAAATTTGGTCACCTAAAAAACAAAATAGGATTTCATGTTTGTAGGAGGAAGAGCATCTGCTTCAAGGCAAATTTAACAAAAAAGAATTCTTGGTACCTTAATAGTGGATGCTCAAGACACATAAGCAGTGCCAAAAGTCAATTCGTGAAACTTAAGCTTAAGGATAGTGGAAATGCTACTTTTAGTGATAATTCAAAAGGATAAATTGAAGGCATTGAAACCATTGGTAACTTTCCTAATCTAACATTGAAAATGATCTATTTGTCAAACATCTTAAGCATAATCTCTTCAGTATCAGTCAATTATGTGATAAAGAGGTGAAAGTTATTTTTGAATCAATGAATTGCCAAGTTGTTGATATTAAATCTGATAAAATTGTTTTCATAGGACATAAAGAAGGAAATATTTATATTGTTCATTAAGATGATTTATTTTCTTAAAGTGTTTGCTTCGTTGCTAAAAAGATGGCTTATCTTGGTTGTGGCATAAAAAATTTAGGACATGCTAGTATGAATTATAATTTCAAAATTGTCTAGGGAAGAAATTATTGCTAGATTGCCATAAATGAAATTTAATAATGATAGAATATGTGATGCACATGTTCAAGGAAAAAATAGGATAGCTTTATTCAAACCCGTTAATATTTTTTCAACCACTAGAGTATTACAACTTATTCATATTGATCTTTTTGGTCCTAGGATATTAAGCTTAGGTGGTAAACAATGTGAATTTGTTATTGTAGATGAATACTTTAGGTTTACTTAGGTTCTCTTTTTAAGCTCTAAAGATGAAGTCTTAGAAAAAATTCATTACATTTTGCAAATTCAAAATGAAAAAAAAATTCTATTACAATTGTTAAGAAGTGACTATGGAAAAGAATTTGAAAATCTTGATCTTGATAAATTTTATGAGGAAAATGGTACTAGTTATAATTTCTTGACTCCTATAACCCCTCAACAAAATAAGTTGTTGAGAGGAGAAATAGAACCTTAGAAGAAATGGCTAGGACCATGCTTTGTGAAAATAATTTATCAAGGTATATTCAAGAAAAAGCTATTTACTGTATTATAAATAAAGCTATGGTTAGGCCAATTTAAAAAAAAAACCTCTATATGAACTTTTTAAGGGAAGAAAGCCTAACATTGCTATTTTTATCTTTTTGGATACAGATGTTTTGTGTTAAATAATGGAAAAAATAATCTTAGTAAATTTGATGCAAAAAGATGAAATAATTTTTCTTAGCTATTCTACAATTTTAAAGCTTATAGAGTGTTTCATAAGAGAGTTTTAGTTGTTGAAAAGTTCGTACATGTTATATGTGATGAAGCTAACTCAACCTTGAAAAAGGTATCTCTTGATAGTGATGATGTAGAGATTTACCAAGAAAATCAAGATGAAGCATCATGCAAAAGAAGCAAGAACAAGCAATTCAAGATCAAGAAGTTCCAAAAGATAATCTATAGGACCAACTTAAGTTAAAAGAGAAAGAAATCATCTTAGAGAGTTGACTTATCTCAAAAAAGGTGAAATGATTTGTGATCCAAATTAAAAGGCAATTACTAGATCCTCTATTAGAAATGCATGCAATTATGTTGCTTTTCTTTATCAAATTGAGCCTAAGAATTTTGATAAGGCCCTAAAAAATGATAGTTGGGTCATGGCCACATAAAAAGAGTTAAATCAATTTGGGAGGAGTGAACTTTGGAATTATGTGGAAAGACCTACTGATAATCCCATTGTAAGTACTAAATGGCTCTTAAGGAACAAACTTGATGAGCATAGAACCATAGTTAGAAATAAGCTAGATTAATAGCTAAGGGATATAGTCAAGAAGAAAGAATTGATATTGATGAGACTTACGCTCTTGTAGCTAGATTATAAGCCATTAGAATATTATAAACCTTTATATGTTTTAATAATCCCAAGTTGTTTCAAATGGATGTCAAAAGTGCATTTTTAAATGGTTTTATTAATGAGGAAGTTTATGTTCAGCAACTTTCTGGTTTTGAAAATCCTTATTATTCTAATTATGTCTTAAACTTTCAAAAACCTTGTATAGTTTAAAGTAAGCTCTAATAGCATGGTATGAAAAGCTCTCAAAATTTTTAATTGAAAAAGGTTTTAATTAAGGCAATATTGACAAAACTTTTCTTATAAAAGTCAAAGGCAAGGACGTTTTAATAGTTCAAGTTTATGTTGATGATAGTCCTATTAATGAATCTTTTTGTCAAGAATTTTTTGAGATCATGCAAGGTGCATTCAAGATAAGCATGATAGGAGAATTTATATTCTTTTTGGGACAACAAATCAAGCAAACAAAAAATGGCATTTTCATTAATCAAGTAAAGTATACTAAGGAAGATATTTAAGATGGATGAAGCAAAGCCTTGCTCCATGCCTATGAGTATTTCAATAAAGCTTGAGAAAGATGAAGGTAAATGTGTTAATTCTAAGCTCTATAGATGTCTGATAGGCTCATTGCTTATCTTATCATAGCAAATAACCTGATATAATGTTTAGTGTATGCCTATGTGCTAGATATTAATCGTCACCTAGGAAGCCACATTTAGTTGCCACTAAAAGAATCTTTAGATATCTTAGAAACACTCCCACTCTAGGCTTATGGTACCCAAAAGGATCATCTCTTGCTTTACATGCCTATTTTGATACGAATTTTGGTAGATGTGAAATTGATAGGAAAAACACTTCCTGTACTTATCAATTTCTTAGAAATATGCTCATATCCTGGTTTTCCAAGAAACAAAATAATAATGCCTTGTCCATAATCAAACCGGAGTACATATTCACAAGAAATTGTTGTCCTCAATCTTATGAATAAAACAAAAAATGGAGGACTATAGAATTACCATAGATCATATTCCCATTAAATGTCACAATATTAGTGCCATTTGTCTCACCAAATATCTAATACAACATTCTAGAAATAAGCACATGGATATTAGACATCACTTTGTTAGAGATCTTATGCAAAAAGGTTATATAATGCTTGAATTCATTGACACCTTGCATCAACAAGCCAATATTTTCACTAAACCACTTGACAAGGATAGATTTTGCATAATTAGAAGATAACTTAGTTTAATGCATGGACCATAAATTTATGATTTTGATAAAATTCTTATATATTGCCTCAATATTGTTTTAAACTATGTTTACATTGCTTGATTAGAAAAACTAGCCATATATAACTACTTGTTTATAAATGTGTTGCTTGAATAATTTTGATGTATGGTTGAATTTGATTTGTTGTTCATGCAAAATGATTTTGATATCAAAACTCTGCTCAAATTTGTATTTGTAATGTTTTTCAATTAGTAATTAGGTCAAAAATATGTTTGAATCGACACCATATAAGTAGAATTGACATAACACTAAGCTATATTTATCGATACAAGCTAAAAGTAATTTAATGTCTCAAGACTAAGTTCATGATATCAATACAGAACTCATAATTGTTTGTATCCATACCTGACTCTAAGTATCGATATAGTGTATCAATACTGCCCAGTTTGTATCAATACCAACTATATTTTTAGGCCACCATTATGTGCACAACCTTATTTTCATCAAGTGTAGCCATTGTTCATCTTAGTTTTCCCTCAACCTAATCAATTTTCAATCACAAACTTCATTTAATCTTCATTGTATTCTTAAATTCTTCATTGAAAATCGTCATTCATCATGAAGTTCATAATTTTATTTCAATAATTCACTCCATTAGCATCCAAAACCATTAAAATTCAAAAATTCCTATTATTCCAACCTTAACTATTTTTTCTTCAAAACCTTAAAATTTGTCCCAATTTTTTCAAATTTTTAAGTAATTTTCATTCTTAATCCTCTTCCACTGTGCTTGTTGTGTTAGGTTTCAAAAATTCCAAAAATACTCAACATTGCCACCAAGACGCTCTACATACCACTTGTTCAACCAAATTCCTCAACAACCCTTCCATAACAACCCATATTGCCTAGTCAACCTACTAATAGGACCATCTATCCACCCTGTTCTCTTAGGTAACCTACACTACTCTCATAAACTTTATTTAAACCCGTTCCACTTCGTTCAATTCCTTCCAAATCACTCCAATCACTTTACCAATATTGATCTATCCTCCAATCATTCGAATCACTCTCTAATCTTGACTTGTCACCACTTGTTTGACAAAATTTCTTAACCACCTTATCATGCTACCATGCTTGTCAAAACTAAACAAACTACATGTCATCAAGGTCTCATCACCTGTGCTTTCATTTTTTTGCTAATCAACCACCTTCAGCCCAAAATCAATCATTTTTGGCTTATGTTCTGAAATGCATGAGCTCGTGAACAATTTAATACCATCTATGCCTGTATTCCTATCTAACAATGTCGAGTCATCGACTTTCTTTTTCTTCAATTCATTGCTTTTCCTTATCTTCAAATATTTGATGCCTTTGAAAGGACCAAATTTCTTTTTCTTAACGTTCTAATTTGCGAGAGCCTTATTCACGCGTTCTTTAGCAATGCTTCTTTATTATTGATGATCATGACCGTGTCATTGCTATTTAGTCTTATCTTTTAAGACAAGATCTCATACTTAATCGTGTTTCCTTTACGACCATATTTGGTTTTTGAATAAAGGTATAACAAATGAAGGTTTGGTACCCACCACCTTGTATACTCCAAATAACAAAGCCACCTTTCTTTGTCTCATTGATCTCCTCCTTTTTCTTATCATCTCTCATGTGCTCCACCTTTATAGAACTAAACGCACCCTAATCAACAACTCTGACTATTGATGGCTGCATATGATTCAAATAGGCATTCATCTAAACCTTGATCATTTTATGTTTGTTGATCTTATCCTTGTGTCCGTGGTTATCATAGCTTCCTAAAGCTACTATCTCAAAACTCAAGGTCTTGATCTTGCTTGCAGCCCTTAGATCTGGGTGTCTCCTTACCGCTATATTGGACAAAAATCCATGGGGCTTGCTAGTTATCACATTCAAGAAGCTAATTTTGTTCTTAAGGCTTGTTGACAACCACTTCCACCATTTGTACAACCAGATGCTCTTGATCTCGATGACCATGATGGTGATGATATGGAGCATGATGTGTCTTCTTCAATCCTAGCTCTCGGCACCTCCTTATCAGTGCCTATGGACGTATAAACTATGTATGATTCCATTATAGGCCATCTTGATACATGGGAGTAACGTTTCAATTTTAGGGATCAATACTTCAATTCTATCGACGTTTTCCTTTTTGATCTTAAGAATAGTCACCAAGCATTGATCGAGTATTTTCACATCTTTTTGACTGCTTTTCTTCGTGCTCCTTTGCCAACGTCTCCATCTACCAAAGATCTTTGAGTCGATGATGCTTAGTCATATTAGGCTTATTTTAGGATCACCCATAAGTTTTTAGGACTTTAAGCTTTTCAAAATCTTTTCATTTCATCGGGCATATTTTGATCATTTTGTTGGCCATATTTAGCACTTTATTTTTAATGAATTATCTTTGATTGTGCACATTATGATTGACTTTTCTTCATTTGTTTTGAATTAATCTTTCTTGTGTTTTGATATAACAAAAAAAGGGATTATAAATTTGCCAAATATATTTCTTGCATCTATTGATATGATGATGCTATTATTGTGAACTTGGTTATGATGATGATATTGTTATGAACTTGAAAAATGTTGAATATTGATGGAACCAAATAATATGTTGATTAAGTAAATATCGAACACTTTTAGATGCCAAAATGTTATAGCTTGATTTGTGAAAATCATGGAATTGTGGATTTAAAATGTTGTAGCTTTAAATTTTCTTAAGGATTCTATTTTTTCAATTTAAAATTTTTGAAAACATTGCTTTTATTGAAAGGGAGCTTTTCATTGTAAATCTCTAAACATTTTAGGGGTAGTCATTAATAAGCAAATTTATCTTAATTTTTGCTGTATCAAAAAGGGGAAGATCGTTAGTTTTATTAGTTTTGAATTAATTTCAGTTTTGATATAAGAATAACCTAAGCTAAATTAACTTGTAATCAATTGTTTTCAACTTAGTATTTTCCATGAATTAAATTGAAAAATGTTTTGAAAAAATATATAATTTTTTATACCTCCCATTTTCTCAAAGATATATGTTCCAAAAGCCTATTTATACATAGAATATTTTTTAGATATGTTTAAGTCAAATTCAAGCCATATCTACACAATGCCTCAAAGTATTCATGCTAAAAACTCTCAAATGTATCGATACTCATCCTATTAGTATTAATACATTGCTTGGTAGTAGCTAAGCATTTGACTGAAACCCTCAAATGTATCAATATAAATGGCTTTGTATCGATACAACACAATGAGTATCGATACTCAACCTTGATATATTAATTCAACAGCTTAAAACAGAAACATTTTTAATTCATGTATCGATACTCATATTATTGTATCGATACAATAGCACGGGTTTGAACAACAACTAGCATTTACAAAGGTTACAACGGCTCCCACCAACCTTATTACTGCCTAACATCTATTAATCAATTCCAAGCTATAAATAGAGATTTCCAACAATTTAAAAAGTAAAAAGATACTAAGATCAATCAAGCATTGAACAAGAAAAGCTAAAACTCTTTAAATTCTTCATTCTTTATTGTATTCAATTTGTATTCCTTCAAGTTTATTTGTATTCATCCATTTTGTACTAAAATTCTAGCAAACATCAACCTATTAGAGGTTTTAGTCGTTTACAAACACTTTATTCATATCATAAAAGGGTTATGTGAAAATTAAGTGAAAATACTTAAGAATTTTGGGTAGAATTTTTAAAAAGATTGAAAGTTTCTATCTAAGCCTCAAAAAAATAAGTTTTAAGGTTATACCTTAATCTCAAAGGTAACAATTTTATTAATGAATTGAGGGAATCACCTTGGCAAGAAAGTGCTAAGAAAAAAGGACATAAGCTCCAAGTTCAAGGATCAAACCTTTATATATTTATTGTTTGTTTCTCTTATCTGTAACTCTTTTTTTACTTTCTATTTTATTTCAACTTTTCAAAAAAGGTCAATTTGCAATCAAATTTTTAAAAGAATCAATTCACCCCTTTTTGAGCTAACAATTAGATTGAATAAATTAATCTGAAACAAGCTTTGATTGAAAATCCAATAAAAGAAATTATGTTGAAAAGATTGGATTAAAATCCATATGTTGAAAAGATGAATTAAAATCCCACATTTGATACATTAAAATAAAAAAAAATCCTGTAGGAATTTCTTTTTTTAATCCATAAAGGAAATTGAATTAATGAAATTAATATGCAAAAATCCAATTAAGAAAATTTGGATGAACATTCTAAAGAAAAATGTAAAGAAATCAAGCCAAAAAATCATGAGAGTTTTCTAAAATTTCACATATCCCAAAATATAATTCCCATAAAAAAGAATAGTGAAAAATTCCATGCATTGACATCCTACATGGGTATTCATGAATTAAAAAAGAATGAATAAAAATAAACATAAATGAAAACAAATAAATAATATGATCCAAATGTTGAATTCTAAAAAGGAATTTTTGTAAATGAATTGGAATATTTTACATGTGAAAAAATTAAAATTTTTGAACTTGTAAATAGCGTACAAGAAAAACCCTTATAGAATCTTTATCTAAAAAATGGAAAAATTCAAAAAAAAAATGAATTAAAGTTTAAGAAGGCTGCATTTATATTAATTTATTGAAACTATATGGAAAAGTAGAGAACACTAAACTTGCGAAAATTCTATGAAAAATAACTTACAAAGTAGAAAATTTTGTATTTTAGAAATGAGAAAGTTCCAAAATAATTTTGAGTTTAAAAAATAAGCTA
The DNA here is from genome assembly GCA_038381775.1 of Adansonia rubrostipa. NCBI lineage: Eukaryota > Viridiplantae > Streptophyta > Magnoliopsida > Malvales > Malvaceae > Adansonia > Adansonia rubrostipa. The sequence continues at coordinate 17,028 of JBBYHM010352321.1, forward strand.
AATTCAATGCATTTCTCCAAATATTAATTAGTAAAGAAAATCCAAAATTTGGAACAATCTTTATCGAAAAATTTTGGATTTATAAGAGTAAGTATCATCATAAATATTGCACGAGTATTGATAAAAATATACGATAATCAACTTACAAAATTTTAAAAAATAATTTGAAAAAGTTTCTAAAATTGAAAATTTTAACCATGATATTATATCTAAAATTAAATTTCAAAATTAGACAAAATAAATTCAAACGCTAATTCTTTCTCTCCAATGTTCGTCTTTCCTATTTAGGGTTTATTATCGACGGACCTCGAGAATAGAATTTTTCAGTTGTACGTGCGGCGACCATTTATATGTGACTTAAATATAGGTCTCCAAAAGGCTTGCTTTGTTCAGAGGTGGTCTACCTCCATCAAATGATCGCTTGGCTTTTGGTCTCGAAATGTTAGAGAAAGGGTCAGGATGACATGAGGTGTCTACACACCACTGACTCCTTATAAAACAATATGAAATTGTTCGGGCAAGTATGTATCGTGACATTATCTAACCACTATCTTCTTTTTCTTTCTGTAGAAATTATCTGGCAACCTATCATTTCTTGGAAACATTCCTTTCATAATAATCAACAATTGATTGAAACATGATTACTTAAGTTGAATACTAGACAGCAAATAAAGGTACATGTTGTGTACATCTTGACCATAGCAGTTCATCTGTTTCACTCAAAAGACAATAATAATTTTTCAAACCTAACATTAGTTCTTCTTCCCCACCCATGGTCCCATCAATATTGATATTACCACCAAAGTTCATTTTAGTATCAAAGTTAACATTCATAACCGTTATGGCATAAAGATTATCTTTTCCAATATCAACACTATAGTGAAGCCCTCATCATGACTCCTAGATGATTGACCTTCATGAATTTCACCATGTGCATCCCAAACTCCATAATTAGAGGAAAAAGCCTTTGTAATAGAGATGTTGATGTCAACATCCACAATTCGATTATTCGCAAGTACATCTAATTCTACTATCTTTTCCATTACTATTAGCACATTATAAATTGTTCCACCCATTCAAATACTTACTAATAAACCTTTAGCATCCTATTGATTATACATCTAGAATTCATCCATTTCTCACTACCTAAGTAAAAAACAATGCATACTAGTTAATTAATTATGGACCGATTTTAAGTCAAAAGATAAATTATTTAATTAATAATTAATAAAATTAAAAATATAACTTATGTCTTCTGTAGCCTACAACCATTACTTACTTAACATTATATATACCCTAACCTTAAAAATATTAAATAAATTATGTTAATTATTTAATATTTATACTTCTTTAAATTACTATAAATAAAAAACAAATAAATTATAATATATAATTATAATCTAACTATCATAAACACCAAAACATATCCTAAAAATTATATATACAACAATTTGCTTCAACAATTATTATCCAAGTATGAAAACAAATATAAATATCTATCACAATTTGGTTCAACAATTGGCCAAGGTTCCAAAAAAATTGAGGGGAGAGTCGGTTCCTCGATTTTATACTAGATTTTTTTTTATGAAAATTTTTGTCAGAAAAAGTTTTGGTGGGAATTTATACCCGCAAGAGCTAATTCGGTTGGAAAAAGTTTTACCAATGAAATATTTGAGTTTTTTTCGACAGAATATTTCATCGCAAATATTTTGAATGGGAAAATTTTCCCAAAAGCAATTAGTTAGAAAAAAAATTATTTGACTGAATTATTCATTGGCAAAAGATTTTATTTGCGATAGAAAATTCAGTCGGAATAAGTATTTTTGATCAATTACAATATTTTAACTTAAAAAAATTATCTATTTTTTTCAATTAAAAATTCCATCAAAAAATTACAACCTAATCAGAAAAGCTATTTGGCACGTGTATGGCATGCATGAATAGTGATGCCTTCAGATTATTTTCAATGAAATTGTAATTATTTGATGAAAGTTTTCATCAGAAAAACTACAATTCCTTTAGAAATAATGACTTATTTTCAAGAGAATAATTCTGTTGGAAATCAGCTTTTTCTAATACTGCAATATTTTAAATTAAAAACCAAAAGGAAATTCCTATTAATGCCTAAATTTTATGAAAAGGGTTACCTTAAATTTTAAAAATCTATCAAATCTTTAAGATTTATACTTAAAAAAATCTTATTCACCTGTCAAATTTATTCGCTGGTTAAAAAGACTTGCATGCTTATTTAGTTTCTCAACATAGAATTTTTAGTTTTTTTTTTCATTTTTTTCTATCAAAATTGTATTTTGATTATAATATGTCAATTTATTTCTAATTTATTTTTAATTATTTTTTCTTTTCAATTTTTAATTATTTTATGTTTCGATCAAAATCATAGATTTTAAATCTTAAAACATCATTTGGAGGTTTTTACCTATACCAAAATTTAGGTAAAGTGTTTTTTTGAAAATTATTTACAACTTTTTTTTTATTTTTTTGACCAAGAAATTCACATATCTTAATATATAACCAGTAAATTTTGATATTCAACATAAAAAATACACAGTTAAAAATATTTAAATAGACAAAATTGTCTTGTGCATTACATAGATTACAACCTAGTTTTCTTATAATTCAAGGTTGAATGTGGCATTATTCTTTTTTACAAATATGCAGTAGTAAGAAATGAGTTTTGGCACTTCATTATATCAATGACCCAGCTAAAACTATTACTTATTAACTAGAAATATACCCTCTTGGCAATGGGTTTACTCATTTATATACAAAATATCTCCACGTAATGATAACTTTTAAAGTGATGTATAGATATCTAAAATTATTAAATTTGATCTAAACAAATAATAACTCTGAATAATTATAGTATGTGTAATATAAAATTAAGAGTAACATGAATAGGTCAATTAAACTTGACAATTTCAAACATAACAAGATTATACAATATAAAAACAACATGAAAAAATAATTAAAATCTAAGACGATTTGAAAAATAACATAAGCATGAAACGAATACACAAAAATATCAATCTACATAAAACGAATTATTAGCATCCATATTAAAAGTTATATAAATATCTAATATCTTTAATACAAGAACATGAGCATGATCATATCTTATACAAAATTAAGAGCTATTTGAATAGTGTCGATTATAGCTGACAATTTTATATATAACATGATTATATTACAGGAAGAAAAATGAAAAAAGAATTAAAACACAACAAATATGAAAAAGAACATAATCAAGAAGCAAATATACAAATGTGTCAAAATTTATACAAAATAAACTATAAACTTGTAAAAGTTCATAAAAATATATAAACTTAAATATTCTTTAGAATAAAAAAAACATAAATACAAACATGTGTCACAACATGGCCCGGATATGAATCCTAACCAAGCCTAACTTAAATGGCCTTCGCTCCTATATTTGTTAAATTTATCACTTTTTATATTCTCTTATTTCTATAGGCCTTATCATTATTGACATTTTTTTATTTTAGGGACAGGGTGGTTAAGATGAATTGCTCACTCGACTTAACCTTAAATAGTCATTATGAAATGACTATTTATTTAGAGTTGCCACCAATCTATATGGGCTAGGTGAGATTGGTTACCTATCAAAGTTTGTATTTTGAGAGTTACGAAACCCTAGAATACAAACCCCAAGGCCCGCGATCATACTAGCAATCATATAAAAGGGTTCGAGAGTCAGTTAAAATCATAAATAAGGATCGACCCTCTCGTTATGCCTAAAAATCGATACCTTATTAATTACGTGTTAACTTGAATCTTAATTTTTATTCAATTTCAACATATGGCATTTAATTATAGATTCTTGAAATAATAATTTTTTTAAAAAATTTATTTTTTCGTGTTAGGAAGATCGAGTTTTTAGAATTTTTAAAGTCAAAATCTCTTACGTACTCCATTGAAAGACCAATGGAACATGAAAGCTATTTATTATTCTCCTTTGTATCCCAATGGAAAACCAGGAACACAAAAGGTTTTAAAATTAAACATATATTTTGCACCCCGGTGAAGGGCCAGAGGAATGCGAAAGGTTTTGTTATTATTTTTTTCAAGATTGATCAAATCTCGATTTCCATTTTGCAAAAGATATCTCGATATTAAAATAATCCATAGAACCTCTCTCATATTTTGGGAGAAATTATTCATATTATTTTAACTTGGAGACATTGCCTTAATTTTCTAAAAAGAATTTTTTTATTGAAAATATTTATGAAACTTCCTAAAACTCACAATCTAAAATGATCAACTTATTCCTAATGTGTTCCTTAGACTCGAAAATATCCTTGTAATCACATACGACTTGGTTCTAACGAAATTAAGAAAATGCCTTTAGGGTATACCTTCGACGTGAAAGAATCCTGATACCCCTAATGGATACCAAAAATGACCTTAAAAGGTGAAATGAATACTAAACATTCACCTTTGACATAAAGCATCCCGATGGAGAAAATTACAAAAATACCCCTAAGATATACCTTCGACATGAAAGTATCCTGGCACCCTTAATGTATGCTAAAACGACCTTGGAAAGCCGAATGAATCCTAAACATTCACCTTTAGCATAAAAACATCTCGATGAAAAAAATTACGAAAATGGCCTTAGGTTTACCTTCGACATGAAAGTATCCATATACCCTTAATGGACACTAAAATGACCTTAGAAGGCTAAATGAATCATAAACATTCACCTTTAGCATAAAAGTACCCTGATGGAAAAAAATATGAAAATGCGCTTAGGGTTGTAGACACATAAATTCGTCCAGGCTGTTTGTCCCTGAAAGTCCCAAATATCCAAAAATGAGAGTGTAATGGCTACTTCGATGGAGGTCAACTTCCACTAGAGGGGTTTCACATTTTTGTAATTTTAACCAATAATATGTAAATAACTATATATGCACATGATTGAAAATTTTATTTTTCGGGTATAAATGACAAATTCGCAAAGGAAAAATTTTTGTTTTTGAACAAGTTCTTAACAAATTTTGGAAATTACCTCTGCGGATGATCTCACGGTCAATTTTTCTATTTTTAAAAATTTTCTGAGATTTTTTGAAAAAACTCAAGAAATTGGTGGTCGGATATTTTTTACCGACATCGGTGCGGTTTTATGCCAACTCTCACCCCAAAAAATCATAAATATTCAAGAAAAAAAATATGCGTTGGCATTTTCTACCACGAAATGTCAAATTGTAAATTTTATAAATTAATTTTGAATTTTGTAGTCTTATGAGCATCATGCTCGTAAATTTTACTTTTGGTTCTTGTTGATTTATTTCTAAAAATTTTACAAGTTTATTTTCTTCACTTTGAAAATTAATGTTAAATAATATGTGGTCTTGAATTTGTTTTACTTCAGTGTCAATGAAATTCTATAATTTTTCTCGGTGTTGAAATACGATTTTTTACTTTACTTGTAAAATTTTCGGGGGAATCCTCTTGAGTTTCAAACATCAAAATTCATCCAATATTATTGTTTGATTCACATTAAATGAGTTTTGAAAAATTCATTTATTTTCATGAGTTTTGAATTTTTTTCTTGAAATTCCCTTGTCTCTAAAATACGAAGTTTTCTATTTTGTAAATGTTTTTAGGGTGATTTTTCTTGGTCTATAATTTTTAAAATTCATTAAATATTATTATTTGATTCATCTTAATTCAGTTTTCAAAAATTCATTCATTTTCATGAGTTTTGAATTTTTTTTCTTGAAATTCCCTTATTTTTGAAATACGGAGCTTTTACTCCGTAAATGTTTTCGAGGTGATTTTTCCAGTTTTATGATTTTTAAAATTCATAAAATATTATCATTTGGTGCAAATTAATTCAGTTTTCAAAAATTCATTCATTTTCATAAGTTTTGATTTTTTCTTAAAATCTCACTGTTTTCAAAATACGGAGTTTTCTACTCCGTAAATATTTTCTAAGTGATTTTTTTTGGTTTATGATTTTTAAAATTTATCGAATATTATTATTTGATTCAACTTAATTTAGTTCTAAAAAATTCATTCATGTCCATGACTTTTGATTTTTTTCCTTGAAATTCCCCCATTTCCAAAAAATCGAGTTTTATATTTCATAAATGTTTTTGGGTTAATTTTCTTCAGCTTAAAATTTTTAAAATTCATCTAATATTGTCATTTAACTCCCATTAAAACAGTTTTGGAAAATTTAATTTATTTCATGGGTTTTGAATTTTTTCATATATGTCAATGTTCTTACGCTAAGGCATTTCTCGCAAAATTTTACGAGTTTTTAACTTCCAATCAGGATCTTTTGCACCATTTCATTTCTAAAATTTTGTTTGTTATCAATAAACATTAATTCAAATTTTATTTTGATTTTTGGAAACTTTATTTAATTTCATTTTATTTACTTTTTCAAACTAGTTACATGCTAACTAGCTTGTTTTCTCATCCAATTACTTTCTAACCAAGTTAGTTACATCCCAATTACCCAT
>JBBYHM010352391.1:0-23518 GCA_038381775.1 Adansonia rubrostipa
TTATGGCATAGAATTGAATAGATTGTTTCTTTGTTATGAAACATGCATGACATCAATTATAGTAAAAATATCTTTAATGGCCAGCAACATGCTCAGTTATTTTCTCTGATCAAAGGATTGAATCAGTTTCAATTCTTGAATGTAAATATCCCCGTCAATCAATTCCCTCAAAAGCAAGTTGAAAAGTGGAATATTTAGAAAATATTGTAGTTTGATGTTTCTTTATAATGTTTGGGAGACAGGATTTGGACTGTTAAATAAATTGTGAGGATGAAATGCACACACTATGTTGAAGTTAGTTAACATTCATTATACCGACATATTTTAAAGGGTATAAGAAGATAGAACTTAAAATTCACAAGTTCTTATAGATGTCCAAATTCACCACTAAATAAGCATCCAACAAATCCATAATTTGTATATTATTATTAAAATCATGTTCACATGTTTTTTATCAAACCATTTATGCTAAGCTAGAAATCCACATCCCCTTTTTTCAAAATCAAGTTCCTAAATGCAACCTTATTCTTCTTATTTATTTATTTTTTCCTTCTATTTAGAAAGGTTGAAAGAAAACCAAGGGAGGAGAAAGAATGCCTGAAGCACCCAATATAGGATGCAAATGGAAAAAAAGATGAGTAAATTCTATTGGTCATAATAAATCCTGCAAGGCAAACTGCTATAAATAACAGCCATATTAACTTTTAAACACTCTCTCCTCTATTGAACATTTATGTGTCGCATATGCAAATTCTTCTTTCCTCGCAGATATTGTTGGAAAGCAAAATGAAGCATAGAAGCTGCCAAGGAGTTTTTTTTGACAAATAAAATAAACAAAATAAATCAATCATAATGGTAATTGCTAAGGATATATCATTTTTTAATTCATTGAATCGAATTGGGACATAAGAGATTCAAGAAACCCATTACCAAGAAAGAAGAAAAATTATTGGAAGAGTACAGAAAACATATAGAGTCAAAATCTGTCACAAGATATTGCAATTATACAAAATGCAGCTAAAAGTTTGAAAACCACAAAATGAACCCAATTTAGTATTTTATATAGCAATTGGTTTTAAAGAGAACAGGCGGGTTGGGGGGGGGGGGGTGGATATTAATTAATGTACCGAAGTAAAGAATTGAAGAGCTTTGGGAAAGTCACCCTGAGCCTGCAACTCCTTCCCTTTCTCCAACAGCTCAACAGCTTCAGATACTCTGCGAGTAATGAGGTTGCTGGCGTCTCTCTCAGCCTGGCTCACAGGGTCAAAACTCGCAGCTAAAGCGCCCACGAAGCTGGGCTGAAGCAATTTACCACTGCCAAGGGCGGCATAACTACTGCTGAAAGGGATACAGCCTGGAAGGATAAGAGTGGGAAGGGAGAAGAGAAGGGAGCGCCTGCTGATGGTTCCAGGGTTTAACAATGGGGCTCTGCGGGTTTCAGTGTTAGGATTTGGTGAAGAAAGGAGATGAGAAATTGGCGCTTTGCATGCACCCATTGCTTGCTCTGCTCTCATTCTCTTTTCATGTCCAAATTTGGGCGGTTGGAGTTTTTGTTGATTTCATTTTTATTTATTACATTAAACTAGAGCCACAAACAAAATTTATGCTTAAATTGCTTGATATCCATGCAAAATTGTTATTTTTGTAACTTTCAAAAAGACCATAAAATAAATGAACCAAAAAAAAAAAAAAAAACCATACGATAAATAATATGCTTAGAAAAGACAAGCCGTTAGAATACAAGTTGGATCGGAACTATGGAAATTTGACATTCGAATTTAAGGAAAAAAAATAAGTGAAATTTATAGAATAAAAGAAAAAGTTTTCTCTCATAAATGATAATACATGGCTAAATATTCTTATATACTTTAAAAAAAACTCTTAAAAAAAACTCATGATCAAGAATAATTAACATGGAGATTAGATTAAGTAAACAAATATTAGACATAATCATAAACTCAAGTAAATTTTAATTTTAATTTTAATTTTAAAATATATTTAAAAATATTAAAATATTAACATAAAATAAGTTTATTTTGTTAATTATAAAGATTCCTAGTTAAATAAAATAAATAAATAGAGCTTGTTGGTGCCCAAGAGTTTGGTAATCTACCTAGTTCTGTAGATCTAATTTAACTTGAATTGAGTTTAACATGAATTCTAGATTTGTACATAGCTCAACATATATCAGATTTCAAATTATTATTTTTTGTTAATATATAGCATATACTAATTTCATTTTCATTCTATCATATATTTAAAAATATTAATATTAAAGATAATATTTATTAACTAAAATAATATAATAATTAAATTGACAGATACGACTACAGTTGGCCTTGATTTTTGATAAGTAATGCCTAAGAAACCTAACCTAGTACAGTCCATGGATACTTATGACTATGATGATCTAAATTCAGATTTTGATGATCATGTGGTATTAATGTAAAGCAAACTTCAACGTAGGTTTTATTCGATAACAAGCCCAAATGTTATGGGAAATCATTCTACTTAGGTTTAGCTAAGGGCCGAAGGGTCCCAGTGCAAGAAGCTAACAGCTGGCTTTAGAGAGCGTAACATCTGCTCCTGACTAACCGGACCTCTCAAAAACAAGCAATGAATGTTAATATAGCTGGCGAGAAAGCCAGCATACCTTACATGCTTTATGCACCCAACTATATAGATATGAGGTAATACTAAAGGCCCAAGACCAATTCTTGGAATCTGCTTCTTTAATTTTTGCCTTCATCTTTTCTTATTACCTAGATACTACTAACTAAAGCATCAAAGCATGCCTTGAGATACTAACTCTGACAACTCTCTGATAGTGTTTTCCTCTGATAGGTCCTACTTTGCTCTACCTCTACATTCATCGAAGTTTAGCTCAATCTTCTTCATATTCGTAAAACCATTAACAATCGGCGCCATTCATAGGAAATGATATCAACATCACAACCGCATCTGTTTCTTCTCTACAGGGTACATCTATTGCAACAACGGTTGCCTCTACCTCTATTGTTTCTCCATAATGCTTTCTAGAACCCTATTTGAGACTTTCAACCCATTGGCATACCAGTATACAATTGCATATCCCGCTCGCATATGTTTCTCACCTACCTGATTACCACAACGACCCAAAGTTTTGGGACTTTTTTCGTCTCCCTTCAACTAATTTTAATACTAGCAAGCCACCACAAGAACCCACCAATGTAACAATAATAGCTTTAGTGTTTCTCCACTTTGTTACTAGTGTAACTACCACCTAGCCGATAACCAATTCTGCTATAGGCAATAATTGATCCTACAATAGCTTAAAATTTTGGCAAGCAGTCACAACCATTTTACATTCCATCTCCACTTATTACATCTTAGCCTATTCTACCATAACCTAATTTCCTAGCCTAATTCTAATTGTTAACTAGTCAAATTGCTTCTTAACAAGCGATTATCCAGCAAACACAATAAAACTTGCTTGTCTAAACCAACAAGATCCTAATTTCTAACATCGGTAACATCAATAAGAAAGCTCAGTCCCATCTCCAACAGACCATAAGGCTGACCAAAAAGCAAATGATAAGATCATTTACCCATTACAAAATCCTAACCTAGTAAAATAGTTTACCCCTTGGAAATCGAAAGTCTTGAACAAACATATAAGGGTGACATGGATTGGTTCAACTATAAACATAATTCCCTATCAGTGGTTGTCTCACCAGTATCTAAAATTCTCAAGCTTCTCTTAGTTACTTATAATAGGACTATTCACCTGGTCAACCACCTAAACTATTTTCGCTCGTTCTAAAACCTTAAGGATATATCAAACCCTATCAAGTGTAGGATCTTCACTACCACTGTTCTTGGCCCAACAAGACTATGCCATTATTCCCTTAAACCAAAATCAATTTTTAACTTTGACCAGTGGGCAAAAAAATTTTTGGCCCATTTTGGCAGTTGTAAAGCTACGAAAATCTTAACCAGCTTGATGGCCAGCATAGACGCTAGATGAATCATTGAAAGAATACGTCAAATGATTTAATGCGGCAACTTTGGAGGTAATGGAATTAAATAAAGAATGGGCTATCTGTGCATTTATCTATGGAGTTTGCCATAAACACCTTGTGTATGCCTTTATTGAAGCTTGACCAACAAAGCTTTACAAGCTTTACGAGAAAGCATAGAAATATGACGAAGCAAACAAAATAGAAACAGAAAAAACAAAATCAAAAGGATGAACAGTGAACATGTAGAGATTGCAACAATATTTGTTAGATGACAAGGGCAGTACAAAAACAATTATAGGACAATAGGTATTTACCAAGCTCAGAAACCAACAAAAGTGATTGCACTCGATATTATTCTGGAGTTGACAATTTTACCCCATTTAATGCCCCTAAAGCACACGTTCTACACACTACCATGAAATAACAACTTTTAGAGTGTCTTCCTCTAATGCAAGAAGACAAACGATGTAAAAATCCCAAGAAATGTTATGAATTTAATGATGATATCGGGCAGCAAAACAGAAAATTGCATCATCTTTAAAGATGAATTTAAAGTTTAATCTAAAATGGAGGAATTAGGTTTTTTTTTTTTTTAAAAAAGGCAATATGTATTGATCACCACCCTAACCTCAAAGAAGCCAAGAGAATTAGGCTATTGGAAATCATCTTGTTGTAAGGTTATTAATTTTGTTGTGGAGCAACTAAAGAGTAAGCCACTAGTAGGTTAAAAAAAGAGGAAATCTCATTTACTTAATTTTGTGGCAATTGTTGTGTCTACAAAACGGTTAAACCAAAATGACTAATTGATAACTTACAAAGAAGATGACTCTGATACTGTTGCCGATAATGGAAATAACATGATTATGGTTTCGACAAATATTAGAAATTGTCGGTTAAACCAAATTCATATAAACAATAGTAATGCCATTGAACTGATACAATGGAAAACTTTCTTTTTTAAATGTGGCTTATTGAGGTAGACTTTATCCTATCACCACTAACATAAAAGTTCGTAAATCAACATATTCTTCTCAAAGGCTTCATTATGTTACCTTTCACACTTGCAGATGGTGAATACACCATTAAAATACTAGTGATTTCCTTGTTGTTAACCAACCATCAATCTGCAGTGTTATTTAAGACAAGTGATAACTGTAGTTTACTACTTGATTGTAACATATTCTAATTCCAATAAGACTAGGTTTTTTGAGCACACAACAACTTGCCAATGCCATTTATTCTTTGTCCAGCGGACTAGAAAATCAACAACAATGGATAAAAGAGAAAGCCAACAATATTGAATGAAAAAAATGATATTGAAAAGCAGGGAATCAATTCTTAAGGGCATGATCTATCAACTAAGGCAATAAACATAATTAACCCTACATATTCTCAAACACTCATACTAGAAAATATAGATAAAAGAGAAAATTGAGCCACTACATTCAAACATTAAAGTAAATAACAACAGTTTCTTTGATGAAAGTGATCTTAATCTTTTTACTCAAATTGGATCTTCCCTTGATAAAAGAGCTAAGAATTACCCAAAGCATTCTCTAGCATAATGTAGATGCATTTGCATGGCCAACATTAGACATGATATGAATTAATACTAAGATAAGAATGCATGCCTTAAATATAGATTCAACAACAAAATTAAAGAAACAAAATAAATGGCATTTTACACCTAAGAGAATAATTATGATCATAGAGGAAGTTGACAAACTAAGTTTAGCAAAACACATAAGAAAGGTTAAGTATTTAAAGTGTCTAAAATGGGAAATGACATATGTACTTTTACTTCACCGACCTCAATAAGACTCAGAGTCAAAGATAGTTTCACCCTCCCACCAATTGAAAGGTTGATGGATGCCTCAATAGAATACGTAACTTAGTTTTATACATTCCTTCTTCGATTACATAGCATGTGATTAGGTAAAATAATAGTATAATATAATATAATAATTAAATAATTATAATATAATAATTAAATAATAAAACATATCGAATATCATTGTTTTGCGATGTTTGAAAGTGAACTTCAAATTTAGTAATCGCACGAGCTTTCTTTTTTCTTCTTATTTTTCTTTATTGCTTTTTTTTTTTAAATTTTTTTCTTCCCTTTTTATTTTTCCTTTCTTTTTTTTTCTTTTTTCCTCTTTGTTCGAGTGTCGGGCATAATCATCACAGGTCCATGTATGGACCTTTTTGTTTGAAAAGCATCATTTGGCCCTTTTATATGAGGCATTATTTTTCATATTTTCTTTCTTTCTTTCTTTTCTCTTTTCAAACCATACTTTCTTTCCCTAGCATTCTCACACATTTTCTCCCAATATGTCACAAATTGAATTTTGACTAAAAAAAAACCAGAGAATTTAGATAAAGAGAAAAAAAGAGAAGAGAGAAAACAGAAAAAAGAAAGAGACAAGGAATTTTCAATAGATTCATTCATGAAATTCATGTGGTACATCTAGCATAACATATAGACAAGTGCATAGATGCCCTAACAGATTCTTGGATTTTAGAATTCTCATAACAAACTTGATAGTTGTACAAATTATTTAGCAGCTAATAGATACTCTCCAACTCATGCTTCCAGCAATCTAGCTCATGATTTCCTTTTTTTGCTTCCATTTTAGCTTCAGCTTTTGCTATCAACTCTCGACTGTTGACTGTTCTTCTTTTTCTCTTTACTTTGATCAACCTGCTATTCCATAGAATTCATCACAATACCTTTATCTTCAGCTGATCCTTGTCCCCAAGGGTCCAAAGATGGAAATTAAGACTTAAAGACACTATAGTCTTCCTATGTAGCATTTCTAGGTTCAAGATTAGACCAAATAACCAGTAACTAAATGACAATCTAGTTATATCATTTCACCATTCTTTTATCAATCAATTACACTTAAAAGAAAAGTGGTTGGCCATTTTTTCCCACTACAAGAGGGACTATACTAGCCATTATCTTAGCTTTAATTTTTTTCTTCAAAAGGTTGACATGAAAGATATGATGAAGTTTTTGGTGATTAAATAGTTGAAATTTATAAGCAACCTGGCCAACTTTAGCCACCACTAAGGTAAGGGCCATAGTATCCTGAGGAAAGCTTAAGGTTTTTCCTTATAGCTAATGAAGTTTGTCTATAAGGTTGAAGCTTAAGGTAGACTATATCTCCCACTCTAAAACTTCTCTCAGTCCTTTTCTTATCAACATAAAGTTTCATCTTTTATGCCTTTTGCAATTAATCAATCATCAATTTGCTTAATTTTTCCTTTTTTTAATATCTCCTCCACCCTTCCCATCTCAATGTCAACAAACTAAGATAATCCTAATGGTTCATAGCCATATAAAATCTAAAATGGAGGCATTCCTAATGCAATGTGGTAATTTGTGTTGCACCACCACTTTGCAAGGGGCAGCCACTACATCCACATCTTTGGTTATAAGAAACACATACTTCTTATATATTGCTCTAAGCACTGGTTCAGCCTCTCTAATTGCCCATCTGACTTTGAGTGATCAACTATACCGAGCTAAACATTAGTGCCAAGCTTTTTAATTAATTCCTACCAGAATAGACTGGTGAATACCTTATCCTATTAGAGATATCAACCTTAGGCATTCCATGAAGTTTATGAATCTGAGAAAGATAAACTTTAGCTAAATCATCAGCTATGTAGAGGTAAGTGTAGACACCTCATTTTGTCTGGACTAGTTTTTGGCATCCTAGGAGTTAGGTAAAAGATGATAAAATCAAAAAATAAAAATAAAAGCTTGGGGACAACTGTCGGGCACCGTGTCACCAGGCACTATTAAGCGACACGACGCCAAGCGAAAAATTCTTTTGAGGAAAGTCTAAAATGCCTATGGGCCGTATTAAAGAAAATATAAAAACAAGGCATCAAAGGCCATTTTTCATGGTGTCACCAAGGTTATTCAAATGAATACACAAATCAATTTCCCATTATTTGTGACCAAGTTGAGGTAAATTGGGAAGATACAGGTACATACAGGTTATATTAGGGCACAAGTATTGATGCGAGGCCTTTACAGTGCGAAAAACTTGAATTTTCACATGTAGTATCAATACCTAAGGTGTAGTATCGATACTTGGCATGTTTGTATCGATAAAAACCTTGGCAATAGCTAAAGTTATGATTTTTGGCAAAATGTATTGATACACAAGCATGACTATCGATACTAGCCTCTAAGTCTCGAGACTAGAAACATTTTTTTGCTCTTAGTATTGATACACAACTCATTGTATCGATACTCAGGAGTAAAAGGTACCTTGTGTATCGATACAACATGTTTTGTATCGATACACCAAGGCATTTTTGCCTAGTTTGAGCCATTTTTGGCCTTTGAAAACCTGATTTAAACATGTTTTTGCACTAGGGAACTATCATAAAACATTGCAAACATCAACTATGTGTTCATTAACGGATTCTAACAAAATTTTGGAGTCCAAACAATTAATAACAAAGGTCACTATCGTAAGATATATAGGTGTAAGAGGGTATGGCAGGCATATCTCTAGTTGCAGGCTTTCAGAGCCTTTCTGACTCCTTGCTCAGCATGGCAGAACCAAAAAGAAGAGAGTCAACTAAGCATTGCAGTTGGAGATGTCCTCTAGTACATAAGAAAAAAAAATCAGAAATGCCCTTTGTATTGTCTTCTAAAAGGAAGGGTTGAACAAAAAAAAAGAGGATAACACTACCAGCTATCTCATAAAAAAACCACTAGCTATCTCAAAAAAAACTTTCAGCAATCAAAAAGCTCTAAAGCAATCCCAAAAAACTCTCCATCTATTCCCATAAATCTTTTAGCAACTCTAGCTCCAAAAGTTCACCAAAAACACTGTTCCATTGCTTTTCACCTTCAAACAACCTTTATTCCCATAGCTTCTTAAAACCACCACCAGAACACCTTTAAAACTCAACCTTTCACATATTTTCATCCTTAAAACACCCCATTAGCAACCACATTACTAAAAACCTCCTTTTTTTCATCCTTCTCTTGCTAACAATAGCAAAAAGAAGGAAGAAACTGAGCTTAAAGTCATTGCTTTAAAAAAGGGAGGAAACTCCAAGCTTTTACTGCTATATTTTTACCTTGATCCATATATTTTCTGTTTTGATCATCCATTTCATCTTAATGAACCCTTCATGTTGCCATGACCTTCCTAATACTCCCATGCATCTTTGTTGCCTTGGTTGTGGTAGTTCTAAGACTTTGATGACCCTCTTGACATTTTGATATTATTAGATCCATAAACTCATCATGCTTCATTTTTATCATCATACAGCCTCTTTTCATGCATCTTTTGCCATGTTCCTTCCATATTCACATATCCATTTCAAATTTAAATGGTCAGATTAATGTGTCTTAGGTATGTTCAAATATTTTTCTTATGTTTTAAGGAGACTCATGAAACAAAAATGCTGTCTTGATAACTCCAACATCCACTTCTTTGCATAAACATGTTTATATCATTTCCATGCACCCTATTTGTCATTTTTTTGCATCTATGTCATCCACTTGCATGTCAAAATGTCGTATTTGCTCATTTGGATGTTTAATCCATGTTTATCTTTGTATATGCTATATTTTGTTCATGATATTTCTATTAAAATGCTTGCTTGTCTCTTACAAATTGCTTTTTAGAAACTTCCCCAAGTTAAGTTCATGTTATCTTTAATAGATAAAGAGTAGCATGGGCTTAATGTTTTCATCAAATTGGTCTCCCAATCTTGGGGGCAAATCAACATTTCAGATCTGGATTCATGGTGAAATAAGTTCACTTTTTCAAAAAAAAAAGGGGGAAATCTTTTTTAGTATTAATCATTGATCTTGAGTCTCATGTTTATCTTGATGACATGGTCAATAGGTTGTTCCATCATTCCAAACTACTTTGAGATTGTGGAATGAACTTGTGAAGCCTGTATTACTTTCTATCGTGGACATTCAGACGTCCTCGACCCGAGTCTATCTTTGAAAAAACTAGAATATAAAAAATCTCCCTGTTTTTGCTCTGGTAGCACTATAGTCCAAGTTTGAAAATTATTTTCGAGCTATAAAATATTTCCTTTGATTTTTCTAACAATTTTCCTTTAAAAGACATCAAATTACCTTTCTAACGGTGTCTTGTTTGCCCTCAGATCACCCCAAACGAGGGAGTTATGATTTTTTTAACGTTTGCTATTCAAAACCACTAGAACCAACGTATAACATATTGTTTGGGCTATTTTGGCCCATCAAATGATTTTTATGAAATTTCTAGATGTTTTTCACAAAAATTTCATAAAATTCTTTTTTCGAAAAGTTATTATCCGCGATCTAACGATCCCAGATAAGCTTAGAATGATTTTTTGAAATCCATCATGCCCTTTTAATTTTACATGCTGCCAGAGTTGAGACAAACCTAATTTCAAAAATTAATTCCACCTAGAAAGTGATTTTCTAAAATTTTTGAATTATTTTTATATTAAATTTTGTTGAGTTAAATTTCCAACAATACATCCCTTACCCTTTGAAGTCTTTGGATACACCCCAAAAAAAATCTAAAAATAGAGATGATGCAATACGGTCCCCTATTTTCAACCTAATTTTTGAATCTCCTTTTATCGAGACGTTCGGATATCTCGAAAAGCAGCCGTTTAGTCTCCTCAGAACACCAACCCCTTTTAACTTGGATCAAGGTTAAAATATAAAAAAATATGATTTTTTATTAAAATTTTTGCTAGTGGAGATACTCTAACTCCACTACTCAAAAGGGATACTCCAATCCTATTTTTTTAATCAAAGTTTAAATTTTCTCCTTGTTCTTAAATGTTTTCCTAACTTTGGGGAGACTCCAACCCCACTACTCTGAGGGGATACTCCAACCCTATTTTTTAAAAAAATAATAAAAATTTATTCCTAACTATTTTCATAACTCTAGTTTAAGGGACATTCCAACCCCACTTTTCTAAGAAGATACCCTAACCCCATTTTACCTTAAAAACTTCAAATTTTCTCTCTTCTGGATGCCTCAAACTGTTTTAATAAAAATTGTCTTTGTTCTTCAAATTACCACCAAATCCAGACAGGTCTTTAAAATTGTTATCCTGGTTATTCTTCAATAATCGAAGGCAGTTATGAGATACATTCCAATCACCCTTTTTTTTCTTTTCTTTTGTTTGTGATTGCTTGTTTATGATATTATTATATTTTTTATTTTTTGCCTCACTAACTTGTTTCCTTTTGCCGTGTTATTGTGCATTCATATTTAAAATTCATTTTCTAATGAAATTTACGGGGCGATGTTTCGTGTTGGTATCTCTCTTATGCCTATATGAAACATCCAATTTTTAAAATCCAATTCGAACATCGTTTTCATAAAAAATTCCTATGTCCCTCACATCTCCGAGGCACATAGTTAATCTAATTTTTTCTTAATAAAAACCTCAAATTCACATTTTCTAAAACTTCATGCATTAAAAAGGATTATATCTAAATAGAGACCAAATGAAACTGATTTAACCGAGACCAAAGTGAGACATAGTTAGCAGGTATCAATTTCGGGCGTCGTCGGGATGCTAGTCCTTCCCTTTGCGTAACCAACTCCCAAGCCCAACCAACGAATCTCTAGACTTTGTAGACTTTGAAATAAATGTTTTGAGTTTTGTAACTCGTAATATTGTTTCCAATAGGCATCTGATCTCGCCTAGCCTAAAATGATTGATGGCGACTCCAAGTTTATGGCCACTTCGTGGTGGCCATCTAGGTCCAGTTGGACGAGTGACTCGTCTGACGGTCCCTATCCCCTTCATGTCATCACGACTAATCCAAATCCAATCAAAGGATAGCTCAAAGGCTCAACCACAACCAACCATCATTTATTTTTAGGTCGAGCGTGCTATGCTCTTCGGATCGTCTAAAGTTTTAAAGGCCGAGCACATGGCAATAGTAAGTTAATGCTAGGAAATAAGCGTACTTAGTTCATTAATAACAACTAAGATTCTGTTGAATCTAACAAAATAGGGTAAGCCTTCAATAAAGTCCATTGAAATAACTTCCCAAGCTTGATTGAGAATAGAGATTGGTTGTAGGAATCCTAGAAAAGTAACATACTCATCTTTATTCCTCTGACAATTATCCCATCACTTAACATAATCTTGCACTTGTTTGAGACTAAGCCAATAAAAATGTATTTTGATCCTATAGTAAGTGGCTGGTATACTAGAGTGTCCACCTTAAAGAAAGTCGTGAAGCAACTGCAATATATTTTCTCTTAACTGTCCATAATTACCTACATAAACTCTTCCCTTTTACTTGAGAATTCCATAACTAAATGTAAAATGAGGAATAGATGTAAGAGCTACTACCAATGCTGTAATCGTATTTTGAGCAAACTTATCTTTTGCATAACTTTGCTCAATCTCCTTCAACCATTCTAGAATAATAATTGTGGAGATTAAACCGTTAAGTTGAACTTCATCCTTAAATCACCTAGACGAGGCATTTGCTCCTACATTGTTTTTTCCTTTTTTGTATTAAATGGAGTAATCCAACCTTAGAAGCTTAGTTATGCCATTCTTGTAAATTTTAGTCATCATTTTTGTTTTAGTAGGTGCTTAAGAGCCGTATAAGCAGTCTTAATTATAAAGACATCACCTTCAAGGTAGTGTTCCACTTCAAAATAGCCATTAGTATGGCTAGATACTCTTTTTTATAGATAAAAAGATAGATATGCTTAGAGCTTAAAGCTTTACTGAGATTAGCAATAGGCCTCCCTTTTTGCTATAGCAAAGCTCTTATTCCTATTGAACACATATTAGTTTCAAGAACAAAAGTCTTGGCAAAGTTTGGCAAAACTAACATTGGAGTTGAATTCATTGCCTCATTAAGCTTGGTGAAGGATGCAATAGCATTTGGTATTTAGTAGAAGCCATTTTTCTTGTAAAAACCCTCTCAACGACTCCAAGGATTTGGGTTATAGCCAGCTTTTCATTACCTCTACCTTAGATGGGTCTGAGCTGCTCCTTTTGCTGATATGATATGACCAAGATATTCCACCTGTTTCTATTCAAAATAACATTTCTTTTTCTTGTCATACAATTTGTTTGTCCTCAAAGCCTCAAAGACAATTTGTAAGTGTTGTATATGTTTTTTTGATATGGCACTATAAAAAAGTATATCATCAAAATAACAAATGAAAACTTTCTTCAATAAGGTGCAAACATACTATTCATCAAGGCTTGAAAAGTGGCTGATGCTTTAATGAGTCCAAAGAGCATTACCTTAAACTCATAATGGCCTTAATGTGTTCTAAAAATTGACTTCATGACATCTTGCTGTTTGATTCGAATCTTTCAGTAACCTGAACTCAGATCAAGTTTAGAGAAATATTTTGCTCCTTTTAATTCGTCTAATGGATCCTTAACAACAAGAATTGGAAGCTTATCCTTCACTGTCATGGCATTAAGTTGCCTGTAGTTGATGTGCAATCGCCAACTACCATCCTTCTTCTTAATTGATAAATAAGGTGTTGCAAATGGACTTTTGCTAGTCTGTATAATTGAAAAGACAACATTTTTTATATTTATTTCTCAACTTTATCTTTTTAGTGACGGGGAAACTTATAAGGCCTTAAATTTAAAGGTTATGATCCAGGTTTGAGGGTGATGGCATGATCATGGGATCTTTCTAGCAACAATCTACATGGTTTTTTAAAAATATCTTGATAAGACTAACAATTCTATTACTGCTAGAAAAGTCTTGGTTTCTTCATAGTCTATACTGATCACATACAATTTATCAAGTAATTTTCGGTCTTTCTCGATTAGATTTTGAAACTTCTCTCTAGAAATCATTTTTAAGTTGGCATTATAATTACTTCCCTTCAACACTACTTGTCGATCTTCTTTTTGAAAAGCCAAGGACATGTAATTAAGTCAAAGACCATAGGAGTAACCTTCTTCATCCAGTCTATCTTAAAAACCATGTCACTGCCTCTTATTAATAATACTCTAAAATTATGGATGAATTGATGTTTTTGCATAAACCATATCAATTTCTTACATTTTGTGAGCTAAACATCTTTCCTCCATTTGCCATTGTGACAGACAATGCCTTGGTACTATTTTTGTCCCATCCATAGGTAACACCAGATACTCTCACTGTCAACTAATATAGTAATTGGCTTTTCCTTTAAGCTTTTTGAATCCGGAGAGTGCTGTACCCTGTGTTATCAGTGAAGGCATTCACCAAAATCTTTGACTCCCCTTTTATGTTATCTGTTGCTGGCACTATGTCATCACTATTCAATATGGTTGTAGCATTCCCCTCTTGACCTTTCTCTAGTACTTTAGTTGACTTGATAGAGTTTAGTTTTTTTTTCTTACAAACATGGCCAGGAGTGAATTTTTTGCCATATTTAAAAAATAGATTTTGTGCTCTACTATAGTCTATGAGTTACAATTTGTTTAAGATAGCTACATGGTTATTTTATGATTTCAGTTTTTGAGAAGTAGGAATGGTGTATTTGGGGTAAATAGTGGCAGTATTTTGAGGAGTGATATTAGTTTTTTTGTAGGGTTTGTATTTCTTACTCTCAAGCTTTATAGGTAGTTCATGTAACTTATCACGTCTATAGGCTACTGTTAAGGTAGATGGGTCGTTAGCTTTAACTCAAGGCTTGAGTTCTTCCTTTAGGCCACTAACAAAGCTAAACACAGAATAGGTTTCATCTAAATGAAGGTTACATTAAAGCACAAAAGGTTTTAGTTCTTCAAATTTTTGTTGGTAGTCCTCAACTATAGATCTCTGGGTTAGCTTATAAAATTTTTTGATAACATCAGGACAAGTTCTGCTACAGCATTTATAACATAAATCCAAGGCAAATGCCTACCAAGTTGCTTGAGGTTTTTGCATTACATACCCATCAAACCATATTTCTACCTTCCCTAAGAAATACATTGTTGCCACTTTCAGTTTTTAATGATCCTCAACAGCACATATGCTACAGTATTTTTTAGACTACTTGATCCAACCTCTTAGGTTGTTACCATCAAACATAGGCAGTATGACCTTATGCCTTAGAGAAAAGGCACTAAAGGAATGCACATCCCCAGTACCCACAATATAATCACTATTCCTAAGAGGAAATTGTTTTAAGTTGGAGTAAGGATCGGGTTGGTGTTTTGATAATAACCCAGGTTCATTAGTTTTGTAAGAAAACTTTCTATGTCCATCAATCATAGTCATTTCCATAAGTTTCTTACCTTCCTTTTTTTACTGTGAAATTATTACATAATAAACTTTAACAAGGTTGGAAAAGTTGTCTGCGACTTCTGCTCGGTTCTTTAATCCTTCCTTCTAGCTCAACAACTCTATGATTTTGCTTGTGTAACTTTGATTTTCCAAGAGTTTGGATTCTATCTCCTCTTTTGGTCTTGCCACCACTTAGGTAATGTATTCAGAAGTTTGGAGTGACTCCAGTTAAGCCTGCAAAGCTTGGACCTGATCATGTAGCACATTTAACCTAGTTCCCTCAGCCACTACGCGAACCTTACTAGATTTTCCTAATTCGAAATGGACCTTTGTATCTCTAATACCAAATTTGTCACAGATTAAATTCCACGACTGGTTTAAAATAGAGAAAAAAGAATTTAGATAAAGAAAAAAGTAGAGAAAAGAGAAAGAGATAAGGAATTTTCAAAATATTCATCCATGAAATTCATGTGGTGTATTTGACACTATATACAAATAAGTACACAGATGCCTTAACAGATTCCTGGATTCTAGAATTCTCATAACAAACTTCACATTTTTACAAATTATTTAGTAGTTAATAGATACTCTCCAGCTTATGCTTTCGAACAATGATTCTAGCTCATGATTTCCAGCTCTTGCTTCCATTTCACTTTTAGCTAAGCTCCCAGCTTTTTTAGCTGCGGCTTCCAACTCTTGTGCCCAATCTTCCAACTTTTGCATTTCAGCTTCCAACTCTTATCTTAGTTATTGACCATTCCTCTTTTTATCCTTACTTTGATCAACCTACCATTTCATTCATCACACGATACTAGAAAACCCAAACAAAAGTTAGTTTTCGACATATTCTCAGAATCCAACAATTGAACCATTGTCATTAGATGAACTTTTCGACCATATTCTCAGAATCCAACAATTGAACCATTGTCATTCGATGAACTTTTTGACCAAAAACAGACACAAAACTTCCCACTTTTATCCAAATATCTAATTTTTTTTTTGTAAAATAGCCTCAAATTTGCTTAGATCTAAAGCCAAAAATTAAACATGCAACTACTTTAATCTCTTAAATTCACCATTTGATCAAGCCTAATTATAGTTTTTTTTTCCAGCGTTAAGATTCCTAAAATGATACCCCCAATCTTCCCAAATTCAAAGAACTTAAACCGAAAACTATTATTTGCTATGTTTCCCTTTTTTTGTTCTTAGGTGTATTGTTTTACTGTTATTGCTATTATAGGTTTTTTTTTTTTTCTTTTCATTTTTTTTGCAGGGATTTAAATCTCTTCTTGGGTAACGGTCTGGGATTTTTATAATGGGGCTTCGGGTGGCCAAGGGCGTTGCCACGCAGTTCAGGCTAGGCCTAGGGTGGGTGGTAAGTAGGTCTTGTTGCTAGTATGAGCCAGGTTGGTTGGTGCAAGCGTCACAAGGCCATTAATCTTTTACCGTAAAGCCCTGTTAGGCATTTGGTGTGACATAGGACAAGCGGATTGAGTGTGTGTAGACAGTGGCTTGGGTAAGGACGACACCAATAAAAGAAGTGGTAAAGGCATAAACCACAAGGCAAATGAGCGACTAAGGAGTTGTGCAACGTCAAGCCTGTTGGCCCAAGTTGAGGGGTGGGGTTAAGCCAGAAAAGAAGATTAGGCCTCATGGCCCAAGGAACAAAAAAAAGCCTAGCATCAAGATAACAAAACTCGGCCTAACATAGGTCCAAAAAAAACTAGGTCCAAGCCTAAGTTAATAAGACCCAGATCATATTAAAACCCATTTAGTCTCGAACCTATTTCAATAATGCAATGAGAGCGATTTACACATGAAAGTTAACGAAGGTTAATTGTTGACTCAAATTGAATTTAACAAATCGGACACGGTTAGGATAATGACTTCAATTTATAGGATAACTACTTAGATTTACGACTTTCGAATAATCAAAGATCTCAATTGAATCCTTCTCACAATTTGAACTCGACTCAAAACGTGATTAAAATAAAATTAAATTACTAAAAGAGTCTTCTTTTTTATCACTTCCGTTTAACAAAAGAAAAAAATTTAGAAATTGATGTATGGTAATCCAATATGAACCAAAAGCAATAAGTAAATAATCCTAACCCTACATACTTTGTAGCATGGCGCGAATCTTCATTAGAATGAGGCTTACAAAATTAAGCAATTTAGATATTTCAACGTTTTCTTTTCAAATAATTGGGTAAACTTTGCTTATGAATAAATCCAAGTAAAAAAATTGCCCCTAGATTTGCGCTTTTTTCTTTCTTAAAATATACTTAACTATTATTTAGAAGGGAAAAAAGGATTTGCACTGCAACAAATCTCTTTCACTTGGAGAAAAAATAGGCATGCAGATAAGGAGTCGTAATTGTAGTGAGAGTTAAGCGCTTTTTCACAGATATGGATAGGCACTTAGTTAATTAGATATTGATATAATCTTGTGTCAACTGAAAATTAATTTAAAAACTTTCATTTAGATTAGAAATTAAGAAATTGTTTTAATTTTCGGATACCACGATGTGTAAGAGTGACTTAGCTACAGTGAAAAACCCAAGCAAAAGCTACCCTCAAAGCCCTAATGTTCAGTTTTCAATAAAATCAGATAAAAAGGATGTTGAAGTCTGGCTGAAATCCTTTCCGTCTGAGAAAAAACATGCTGAAGCCTGGCTGAAATCCTTTCCGCCTGGTTATCGCTTCAAGCCTCGTGACGAAGAACTCGTCCTGTATTACTTGAAACCGAAGCTGTTCAACAAACCATTGCCTCCGAACAGGATCATGGAGGTTCAATTATATCATTACAATCCTGAGGTACTTGTAGGTATGTACGTACTTGATTTCCTCTTTCTTAAGATTTTTCGTTTGTCTACATTTGCATTTATTGAATATAGTACACTATACTCGAATGAAAATTAATTTGTTTTCTATGCAAAATTATATTATCTTTTGCGTATGTTGTTCTAAATCTGCTTCCTTATGCTTTGATTTGTATTTAAAGTTAATTCTTAGAGCACTAATTACTTAAAAGGTTGTTTGTTCTATGTGTGATAAAGATTTTAACCACCATTTGGTTTTTATTTCTTTGTGATTGATAAAAAAATGTAATTACTTCGAATTTGTAAGCTTACGTTCTTCTTGTATATATGATCAATTTTTATTTTGATTTTTTCCACAATTATATATTTGCTAGATTATTCATGTTTTCATCGGTCTCTTTTATTGCAAAATTAAGGTCTTTGTAATTAAAATTTTAATTATGATTCTGATTTCTTTTCACACATGTGATTCAAAAATGTACTTAAAACTTTTTGAAGTACCATTTTGTTTCATTTTCTTCTAAAATGGAGAGATTTGAACCAGACTAGTATTTGTATTGATTATATCTAACGAAATATATTGATTTTGTTTTAAATTAATACAACCAAATTTAAGTACCGTCTCGATATGGATATAATTATGTTCAGTCATATTGATAAGTACCATTCGTACCGGTGCTACCACCTCGTACTGGCTGCTAAAAAATTTTTTAACATTTCTTTTAACATTTTCACTTGTTAAAAATAATTTATCGTATATTTTTTAATATTTTTAAATTATTTAAAGCCAAAAAGTTTTGAACATTAAATCTTTATAATATTTAACATTTATATATACATATAAACATGTATATGCAATGAAATTATATTTTTATATGTATGCATATTTTATGGAAAAAATATTAAAAAAATTCAGATAAACCTATGACGATGCGCGCTATGAGTACCATAACAAAAATTACGTTTCTGACTACTTAATTTGTACTAGTTGTTCGCTTTTCTTATTTTTTTTTCAGTAGGGAAAGTATGCACCAATAATTGTAATTAGTTCCATGATTCCTTTATCGTGCTTCTGATAAAGAATCTAACTAGCCTTTGTTCTAGTAATGCTTTAATTCGTACTTTGTAGAAATTTGTAATTCCATTTTACGTGAGTTTCATCTATACTATTATAAATTCATCTTCTAAATTTGATGTCATGAGTTAAATAAGATTAACTTAATTAAAAAATATAAAAAAAATTAAAATAAAAAATTAAAAAACATGCATTTATAAAAATAATTATGTATTTTGTTATTTTTTAAATTAAAAATTAAATATTTTTAAAACATTACCCACATCTTTCTTATCAATAATCACTAAAATAACTTCTTTCTTCCATATATATATATATATATATACATAAATATAATTTTTATTATATATATACATATATAAGTTATTCAATGGTGGTTTATTTAAGTTATTCAAAACCTCGTTGGTTTGTTCTGTAAGATGGAATAAAATTATATCATTTTTATCTGTACATGTGATTAAACAAAATGCAATTTGTCTTCGTATTTTGCACTTAACCTAACGTTTGCTATTTATGTTTATGAAGGATTTTGTTTGCTTATCAAGATTTTGATATTTTTATTGCTCTTTGATTTTACGTAATACGTTTGGATATTAGTGAGATTTGTAGGTCAATGGTATTTAATGCATGTATATATTGCCTATTGAAAGAGATAAAAGAAACTGTACTGTGTTTCTTCATATGTTTTACTATTTACTTCAAGGTAAGTTATATATAATATATATATGTATAAAGACTTAAGTACTGTTTAAGATATTTCATAAAATATATATGGTAATTATTGATATAGAAGAGAATAAGTCGTATGGAGAAGGAGAATGGTACTTTTTTACCCCGAGGGACAAAAAATATCCAAATGGATCCAGACCAAAACGAGCAGCGGGGGATGGATATTGGAAAGCCACGGGAGCAGATAAGACCCTTAAATCTAATGGCATTGAAATTGGATACAGGAAGGCTCTGGTTTTTTACCGAGGGAAAGCTCCTAGAGGACAAAAAACTGATTGGATGATGCATGAATTCAGACTCAAAGATCCTCCACTCAGATCCAAGTCTCCCGTAAATGATATGCGGGTATTTAATTTTTATTTTTTTTCTTGAGGATATTAGCATTTCTTTTATGTACGATGGTATTCTTTTTGCTTTCTTTATTATAGCTGAGTTGTATATTGAATTTTCTTGCAGTTGGACGATTGGATGTTATGCAAATTTTACCAAAAAATAACAGAAAAATCTGACTTGTATGTTGAATTTTCTTGCAGTTAGACGATTGGATATTATGTAAAATTTACAAAAAGAGTGATAAATCAATGAAAACACCCAGTGGTGAGCAGGCAGTAGTTGTTGAGAATCAAGAGTTGGATAGTGCAACAATCCCACCTCAATCATCAGGGCATATTCTAGTTGATGAAGAACCAAATAATACCTTAGAGATATCTCATTCGCAGGGATTCGTGCCTTTTCAATATGGAAGTCAACTTGGACAGTTGGAAGAGCACGCAACTTTGAATGGACTTTCTACACCTACATCTCCCAAATCCTTTTATGATGTTATGATGTTGGAGCGAAATTCTCCATTGTTTCTTGACAATGTTTCTGACTATTATGATAACAGTTTCTTGCCAATGACCACGGAACTAGCTGCAGCTTCATTGCCTTCGTCAATACTTCCTTTGGGTTCAATGGACAGTCTTGATCAATTCACCAACGACAATCATGAGGACAAACTTTCTAGTGACCCACAGTTCAAATTTTAGTTATCCTTTCAATTTTTTGATCATCAATATCCTTCGTAATTTGCTTTTTTTTTTAGGTTGGTAAGTAGCATGCTCACAAACTTCATATTATTATGCTGACAAAACTTTGCATTATTGTCACCATTAGAATATCATTCTATTTTCTCTCAACTCCATGCTCTTCTCTCTCAATTCTATTAATTTAAGTGTCAAAATCAGCAAACCTCAACTCTGATCTTTCTTTGCTCCTTAACAAGCCATCAAGTACTTAAGAGCACACTTATTCTATCAGGGTTTCAATTTCTCGCTGGTACCCTCCTAAAGTTCATTGGAGATGTTATTCTCTGTCTGGGAGATGGCTTCGCAAAGTATGGGGACCTTCGAAGAACTCTTAAGCCTGTGGAAAGATAGAATGGCACTTGGTTATTAGAATAGTCGTGGAAAGATCGAATGGCACTTGCAGGTAGAAGTAGGGATGCATCCATGGAGAATGCAAGGGTCAATGAAGTTTGCACTGATGTTAAACAATGAAGAGGTCAGAAATGAAGTTGATAAGATGCAAAGCGCTTACAAACAAGTTTTGTTGAATGAGGGGCAAGATACTAATAGTCATTGTGATTCTAACTCAGCGTTGAATGAAAATAAACTTTTAACAAAGCTGCCGAAATCAAGCAAAGTTTGTGAGAGGATTGTTGAAGAAGAAATGTTACACAAACTTGAGATAAGCGCTATGGATAAGGCCAAAAGTCAACTTCGTGTTGGGTGGCTTCAAGAAAACCTCCACACACAAGGGCGCTTTAATATTCTTTCTTTTTTCAAAAGAATTTCTACAAAGCATTTTTAATAGAATTTGCTGATAAGGACTATAGGGTTGCAACGAAACAGAGTAACTGAAGTTGGCATGAACAATGGTTGATAGATATACAACCATGGTCAGCAAACTTAGAGATAAAATCCAAAATTGCGTGGATTAATTATTTTGGAATGCCTATCCATGCATGGAATATGAGCTTTTTCAACAGTGTGACTAATCTGTAGGGGGAGTTGTCGTCTATGGAGAAGAATTCCAATATTAGCAGTGATATTTCAAACGTGTGTTTTCTGTCATGGGGGAACAACTTCAGTCTAGTAATGAAGTCATTGAAATGGAATGTGATGATAAGAAATTCCTTGTTAGAGTCGTGGAATTAGTCTGTTGAATTCCCTATTTGATCAATTTGGGGATTACAATGATTGTTACAATACTATAGTGACAATTATTTCTCCGATAGATTGCAGTAATGAAGATCAAGCTGGAACTGAAAAGTTTATTGAAGTTGAGAAGTCTCATGTAAAAGAGGTTGCAGGTGAAAATACAACTAGCATTCAAAATTACTTTTAAGGATTTTTAATGATTTAGAGTTTGTAGAGGAAATAGAGACATTTGTCGAGGACTAATGAATGGTAGGGCTGGAAAAGAATCGAGTTTGAATGAACAAGGTTTTGTTTGTGTTCGTTTGTTTACTTTTGAATCTATTCATATTTGATTCGTATTCATTAAATAATATTTATTTGAACTCGTTTGTTTATTTATAAGAGTGTTTGGACTTGTTTTGGGCTCGATTCATTTAGATTAAATGAACATATTCATAAACATATAATCAAACATGTTTATGAATAATTAAAAAATATTCATGAACAATAAACAAATAAACTAACTAAATTTTACATAAGGAGCATTTTCAAAAATAAAATAACAAAGGTGAATCCATATCCAAAAATAAAAATAACATAATATCACCGTTGGCTTTTTTATTAAAATAATATAAAAATTTATTTTATTTACATAAATAAGCTGTTTTTAGAATATTTATAGAAATAGGTCAATTTTGAAAATTAGTTGAGAAATCGTTATTTTAAATGAAAATTTCTCAATTGTAAAATTTAGTTAAAAAATAATCAAATCAGATAGCGATTTCTCAACTTGATATAAGAAATCGACAAATGAAATAGCGATTTCTCATCAATTGCAAATACGGTCAACAATTTGGTAATTAATTAGGAAATCGCCATATCACATGGTGATTTTCCAACTAAGTTTTCTTTTTTTTTTTTTGTATTTTTGTTAAATTATAAAAGTCACTTACCCGTGACCCTTATAATTTAGGCTTTTGCAGCCTTTACTCCCTCTAAGGTCACGGGTATTGTTACCTGTGACCTTTGACTAATAGAGGGACGGAGGGAGCTCTCTATAAAAGAAGCTCCCTCCTTTGATAGAGAACTTATAAAACGAAAAAAAGTTCTACGAAAAGAATATAATCAAGTTAAGATGTTATTAAAAGTTAAGTAATCGAGTTAAAGCTTTTTTATAGATATGATTTAATTTTATTCGTAAAAGTAATTTTCGATATGATTATATAAATTTTTTTTTGTAATTATGTTTTATTTTCATTTGTAAAAGTTCATTAATGTTAACTATAATTAATTATGCATAATATTTATTTTAATTTTTATGTATGATTTTTTACATAATTCATCTTAAAATCATACAATTTAGTTTGATTATATTAGTATTTTTTGTAGAAATATTAGGGTGTTGTCAATTTTTATTATTAAATATAAATTATTTAGTAATGGTTAAAGTGATTTTT